>BHEV01061804.1:0-18628 GCA_004319985.1 Emydocephalus ijimae
AACTATAATGACGTGGGAAAATACCCAAACAAAGCTGAATACCATACATGTAAGTACCTGCGAAAACTTAAGAAAACATATATATATAGAACACAGTGTGCGTATACACACACACACACACACACACACTTCACTGGAGAAAGTGGGCCAAAATGTTTACATTTTCAATGGAGGGGGAGATTTGGGGTTAGCTTTAATGGAAACTAATAAAATATGCTTTAAGCCTAGCTCTTGTGATATAATTCTAGGGCAAGTGTGTCAAACTCGGATTCATTGAGGGCTGCATCAGGGTTGTGTTTGACCTCAGGGGACTGAGGTGGGGCTCCTGAGCTCCATTTTCAGTTGCGATGGCCTCCTGCCACTCTGCCAGTGAAAATGGAGTCTTGAGCTCCATTTTTGCTGACAGAGGCATCACGGGCCAGTCTTCTGCTGTTTCCAGGGCAGCACCACGGGCTAGATGTAAGCACCCCCCTGGCCCAGATCTGGGCCCCAGGCCTTGAGTTTGACACCCCTGTTCTAGTGGGTATCCAACACCTTCCAGAACCTGGCCAGTTTTGACAACTATGCAAGATCAGTCTTGCTTAATATTTAAATAGGAGATCTTTAAGAAAACATCCAGGGATGTAGGCTAGATTAGGAAATTAAAAAGAAAACTTAAATGAATTAATTCTATATTATGTCAAGAAAACAGTATGGCAGTGCCTGTGAAATTATCAGGAGTACAATTCAAGTCAACAGAGACTTCAGCTCCTAAATATATAAATATAAATATATTTGGATGAGCATCATCACCTTTCCAATTCTGATGTAACTGTCTGATAACACTTTTACCCAAGAGAATCAGAACTCTTATACACATTATTACAACTCAGAAGTATGCTTCATATGCAGCACAATTTAGGATTCTTCTGTCAATATGCAGCACATTTTCACAGCTTATTATATCAAATCTTCAATGTATGTTGATTATCTAGTAAGGAACATAGCAATCCTAAATCAATGCTATTTTAATACATCAGAAATTCTTTCTTTCCATAATTTTTCTCTGCACCTTGAGTTGCATCTTAGACATTTAGCTTCTAGGCCATTATTAACATTCATAATGTCTCACACGATAAGAATTTATAATATATTCTGGAGGATAAATGATCAAGACATACTCCCCATCCACCAAGAACAAAAGCATATTTTGACAGAGTTTATTTTAAACTGTAAATTATTATTTGAAACAGGCAAATCTCCCAGCATCTCTCACCATCAACTATGTTGGCTAGGGTTGCTAAGGCTTATGGCCCACCCATCTTAAGGCATGAAATATAAAACAGACATTTTCCCACTTAATTTTCTACTTCAAGGCAGCCATTTAGAACAGTGCAGAATGGATAGTTCTGAAGATTTATCGTTTTAGTTTCTACATTCAAAATATAACATATAACATTACTGGATTTCCTTGGGTAAAAGTTGCTTTTCAGAGTAAGATGGACAGCATTTAAATTTAATAAATAAATGTCACATTTAATTGATTCAAACATGCTAGTAAGTCTAATAAGCTAAATTTTGAATTAGCATGGCATGAAACTAAACCAGTGTAGTTTATTCCATCAATCATGGTTTCATTCAAACATAGTTTGGAACAAGCTGTGGACCTAAACCCTCTACTAATTGGCAAAAAACAACAAATTAAAAACCTCTGCTTTTAAAATGGATACAAAACCCCATTTTATAAGAACAATATTTAATGTGATATTTAAATTTCTCTGGAATGTAACCACAATCGTGATTACATTCAAATATAGTTTAAAGCAAGCTGTGGACCTAATCCTACTATTAACTGGCAAAAAAACCCCATGTTTGGAGCAAAATAATGTATCAGAAATAAACAAACAGCTCTATTTTTAAATGGGCTATGCAATCCTATTTTATAATAATAATATTTAATGTGGAATTTGAATTTCTCTGGAAATCACCCACCCCAAAAGGGAAAATATATCCTCTCACTGGCATTGCTCCACTAAGATCAGGAGAGAAGTAGCAGCAGATATTGAGAGAATGAGCCTCGACATTCTCTGAATGGACATATGCCCTAAGCCCACCGACTCAAATCTAGGAACAGTTTTATGGCAACGACAAACATTCTTGAGGTACACAAGAACAAATTAAAAGTTGGAAGAAGGAGACCAGTGGACAAGGAATAACATTAAAAAAGGATATAGATGAAGGATCTGCCCTCCATTATATTACTTGGAGGACTCTGAATAGGTTGAGAGTTGAGTGGCTAAATGTAAAACTAATATGCTCAAGGGGAAGCTCTTAGCAGATAATAGCATGCTATGTGACTATGGAGAGACACCAAGAAGGTGGCTTCAATTTCTCTGGAATTCAGCCACTCCTCTATGGGAAGTTCTGAATGATAGAAATGAGGAGAGACTTATAAAGAGACTTCTTCAAGCTATCTGCTGAAAGGATAAAAATGAAAATGGACAAGTAACACAAAACTATAATTCACTATTGAAGTAAAAAATATGTAAAAACATGTAAAAAATATAAATCACAGGTTTTTAATCCACCAAAGTTTTTTTTACCTGTTAACAATGATCCCATGGGGTATGAGGACATAGTCAAGATCTCCACAGTAATGCTGTGGATATGTAAACAAATCCAAGCTATATCCGGGCCAATCATCTGAAATCTGCAAGCAGATAAAAGTTGGTTAAAATAAACATTTCTTTACTACTTTGCAAATGTGTTACTGCAGTTATCTGAGGGGTAGACTTTTAAATACGGAAAATGAAGTAAAAAGGAAAACGGGAGGTATCAAAATCTTGTTATTGCTAGCTCGTTGGATTTCACCTGCCAGTGAATTCACTGGCTAGATTTTCTGGGAATTTGTGCAACCATTATAAGGCAACCAGGGAAGAAGAAATGTATCTAAATGGATTAATCAAAAAATCAAGTAACACAAAGAAAAATATGGCTTCAAATTCTTGTAAATCAAGAGATAATGATAGTTTAGCTTAGTTTTATGTTGAAATCCAGTTGCTATGGCTTATTAATAAGCTATGCTTTAAAGAAAACATGGCTGGACACAATGGGTGGCAACAATTGTTCTGGCCTCTATTAAGACCTGTTCTCTGCTCACAAAATGCCTTCTATCTACTTAAAATTTAATTCTAACTCATTTTATAACTGTCAAATTGAACTAGACAGGCAAATCTTACATAATTTTGGCATTCTTAAATTTTGATGATTCCAGAATTTCCAGGGGAAGATGATATTCAAGGTCAGAATATCTTGGCCTCATTTCAGTATAACATACTGGGATCACATTAGTCTTGATGGTTGATGATTCTTTAAATTCTTTCACAAAAATACAGAAATACCATTTCCAATCTTCAAGTGTTGATATGATCTCTGACCCAAAAGTATTGTAAACTAGTACGAGAACTTCCAAACTTGAATAAATTTCCTCTGAACAGCTTTCATTAAAGATGTTGGCAAAAAACATCTTCCAGCCCATCTGGACAAAAATTCAAGGTTAGCATGCCACTTTTTGTCTGAAATTCTGGGAATGTGGAAAACAATCCACAAAAATTTATGGCATGGTTTTTCACGATTCATGATTTTTGAGACAGCTCCCCAAGTCAAAATCTAGGCTGACCATATCTATAAAGGATTGTAGCATTTTGGTTGTACAGCAACAAATGTACCCAAAAATCTAGTCCCCCAACACTCTGAGATCATATTATCAATATCTTGCTGGCAAAAGAGCCAACCTTTTGCAGTTTTTTTTCAAAGTAGGTTTTAATCAGAATGGAAACATTAAGGCTTACGGAGGCAAATCATTTCCTTTTCAAGTCAAAAATGACTTCCCTGTCTAGCCTACAGATCTTGAATTTTCCAGTTGTCTTTAATTGAAGTATAATCTAGTCCTGGTCCAACCCTGCATAGCCCACTGGTCAGTGAACATTGACTGAAATGTTACTGGATTAATTCCATTAGAAATCCTACAGACGGTCTGAAAATTGCATTGTGATATCTGATCACTTTGGGCCATTTTTCAAGGAAGGTTTATGGATAGAATGTAAGCAGTTTGCCTCCCTCAGCCCTCTATCCTTAAATCCCAATCCTAAAAAGGAAGAATTCTGATCCTCTTCCACTCAGAGAACTCCTGCAACCTTTTGCAAGGTCAATTGGCCTTGATCCTTCAAAATTGCTTGCCCTTCTTCTAAAGAAAGCCCAGCTGTAGTCCTAAAATAAGCATAGAGGTAGCATTCTGAGTACAAGAAATGTTGCATCTTTATTAAGACAAGCTGGCTTTTAAAATTAACTGTTTTTTTAAATGTTAACATTATGTGTAACATCCTGATTTAGTCATATTTATATTCACCGATTTAATGAGTCTATTCTAAATATGATTAATTCAAGAGTCAACCATACTTCTATCTATCTATCTATCTATCTATCTATCTATCTATCTATCTATCTATCTATCTATCTATCTATCTATCTATCTATCTAAACACACACACACACACACACATCCTATGAAAATAGGAGTGATATTCCTGTATTTTTTTTTAGATTTCATTGTAAGGGGAACATAACTTCTCAGAGGTGTTCATAATATATTAAATACTGTATGTATGTATGTATGTATGTATGTATGTATGTATGTATGTATGTATGGTATTTAGGTTTCTTCAGGTATTTTCCCACGTCTTAATAGTAATGCTTTTATAGCGACGTTTCGGCAGAATCTCATCTGCCATCCTCAGGCTTGTGTATTGGGTTTTTTTTTCCTAATTGTGTGTGTCAGGCTTTAGCAGTCATTTCTGTAGAATTTGGTGCTGGCTTTGTGCTTTATTTGAATGGTTTTTTCTTCATTCTGATTGGCTGGGAGTCTAGGTTTGTGTTTATCGATCTTCGATTTGCTGTGTTTTTGATCAGCTGGCAACATTGTGTTTTGTGTATCGGGGTTTTTTAATGCAGCTTGGTTTCTCGTGAATGGTGAATTCAAACAGAAATGGCTGCTAAAGCCTGACACACACGATTAGGAAAAAAAAACCCAATACACAAGCCTGAGGATGGCAGATGAGATTCTGCCGAAATGTCGCTATAACTTTAAAAGCACAACTATTAAGATATGGGAAAATACCTGAAGAAACCTAAATACCATACATATAATACCCGTGAAAACATAAGAAAACATATATGTGTGTGTGTGTAGTCCTTGACTTACAACCATTTGTTTAGTGACTGTTTGAAGTTATTCCAGCACTGAAAAAGGTGACTTTTCACATTTAAAACCAATGCAGCATCCCCATGGTCACGTGATCAAAATTCAAATGCTTGGCAATTGGCATGTATTTATTATAGTTGCAATGTCCTGGGTCATGTGATTACCTTTTGTGATTTTCTGACAAGCAAAATCAATGGGGAAGCCAAATTCACTTAACAGCTGTGTTACTAAGTTAACAACTGCAGTGATTCACTTAAAAGCTGTCTCACTTAGCAACAGAAATTTTGAGCTCAATTGTAGTCATAAATCGAGGACTACCTGTAAAGAGAACATTAATGAAAAATTCTGCTTTCAGGATACTGCAGTTATTAGTACTGTTTATATTCGAATAAGTATACGTCATGTTATTTTTTTAAAGATATTTTTGCTCTGGTATACAAATCTATTATATAATTTATCATAAGAATCTTAATTTATTTTACTGAGCTAAATATGCATGAGAAAATTTTCAATGATTTGAACAGGGAAGTAGTACAGAAAAAGAATAATAACCTCTTTTTCTAAAATGAGATTCCTATAGCAACTAAAGAGATTTCTAGCTTGCTTCACTCTCTTACTATTAAGTGATGTTCTTAAAATTAATATATAACTGTGAAAGAGAATATAAAAATTGAAGATAGCTTCACAAAATTAGAACCAACTGATTGCTTTATTTCAAAGCAAACTACCCTGTGTTTAAACCATTGTTTACTGCATAAACCGGTCATAATTTGTTCTTCTCAATATGGTGGCAAGAGCTGACTTGCAGATAGATCCTCCTACAAAAGATGTGGGTTAGAAATTTGTCGATATGTTTTGTGGAAAATTTTCCACTTTATGCGTTTGGTTGTTTAAAAATTGGATGAATATGGCTTTCCAGTTGATTGTTCTAAAAGAGAGAGAAGGAGAGATTTGATGATTGTTTCTGGTTGTTTCCAATCAATAGGCTAGAGAAGTTACAGAAAACTGAAACAAAGTAAGAGGTTGCTGGGTTGAAAATAGTCATCAACATACAATTGTTCATTTAGTGACCAAAGTTACAATGGTACTGAAAATTACATATAATCAGAGTTGGAAGGGATCTTGTAGTTATCTAGTCCAAACCCCCGCCCAAGCGGGAGACCCTAAATCATTTCTGACAAATGGCAGTCCAATCTCTTCTTGAAAATTTCAAGTGATGGTGCTCCCACAACTTCTGAAGACAAGCTGTTCCATTGGTTGATTGTTCTATCAGAAAGTTTCTCCTTATTTCCAGGTTAAATCTTTCTGTGTTACTAACTTAACAATTGCAATGATTCCTTAAACAACCCTGGCAAAAAAAGATTGTAAAACGGGGCAAAATTAACAAAAATATCTTGCTTAGCAATGGAAATTTTGGGCTCAATTGCCATTTTAAGTCAAGAATTATCTATATTTGAATCTGGGGCTTCCCATTCTATTGCTATTCCCCCCAAATTACTAGACAGACTCTTAAAAAGGCTACAGTGTATTTCTCAAGTGTATATTTTGGGTAAAAAAACTCCTTAGACTTAAAGTTTAATTATCATCCTCTACCTTATGTTTTAATGCCAGCAACAACATATTACCAAAGCTAGAACATAGTTCCGCATTTACAGAATATTCACCCAGAAGCAACTCCTGCTGCATACAGTGAAGCTTATTTAGAAGTGCACATAGGACTGATCTGTTCTGTCAACAAATTAATCAGGTGCATTTAAATTTTATACATTTCAGAGCAAAAGGTTTGCACAGCAGTTAGTCCTAAGCACTATACAGATAGTCCTTGACTTACGACCACAACTGAGTGCAACATTTATGTTATAAGTGAGACAGTTGTTAAATGAGACTTTTGCCTCATTTTATGACCTTTAATGCCATAGTTAAATGAATCACTGTAGGTTATAATTTAGTAACATGGTGAATCTGGCTTCCCCACTGACTTTGCTTATTGAAGGTTGCAAAAGATGATCATATGACTCCATGACATGGCAATCGTCATAAATGGTAACTGCCAAGCATTCAAATTTTGTTCACGACCAAGGAGATGCTGCAACAATCATAAGTGTGAAAAACAATCATGTCAGTTTTTTTACTGCCATGGTGACTTCAAATGATCACGAAATAAATGGTTGTAAGTAGAGGACAACCTGTATTTTAGAAGATACTCTTTTTTGGCAAAACAAAACAAGATTCTTCTGAGGTAAAAAAAAAAAAAGAGAGAGAATATTCTCCCCTTTTCTATAGCTGCTTCTCTTCATCTGGCCGGTTTTATAATTTAAATCATGTGACAGTGCAATTTCATACCTCTTAGACACATTAAAAGAAGTTCAGTCCTTGACTTAGCATTTTGTCCATAATTTCCATTGCTAAGCAAGACAGTTCATTTACAATCTTTTCCGATGATTGTTAAATGAATCACAGTAATGTTAAGTGAATCACATGGTCATTAAGGAAATCTCACTTCTGCCATTTATTTTGCTAGTTGGACGCAGTCTGGGAAGGTTTCAAATGGCAATCACATAACCCTGGGACCCTGCAAAAATCATAAATACATGCTGGTTGCTAAGTGCCCAAATTTTGATCACATGACCATGGGGCTACAGATATAAGTGAAGGAGTGGTCACAAGTCATTTTTTCCAGGGCAACTGTAACTTCAAACATTTGCTAAATGAATGATAATAAGTCAGGGATTACCTGTCACAATACATTTGAGTCAAATTTTACTCCTTCTGTCTACACTGCAGTTTTTGAGGAGTATTATAAAAGTGTACACTTAAAAAGTGTAACTTTTTAAACAATTAATATCCCCAATATTCCTTGCTATTCTCCCCTCCAAGTTAACAAAGCTGCATTGGTCATATGCTCCATTCATAAGGGTGTTTACTTTTAAATAAACACATATGAATTTTAGTCTGTGATTCATGTGTTCAGGAGGTAGCCATATTTATTATTTAAGAAGTCAACGTATAATTGAATATTGAATACTGAAACACTTATGGCATTAAAGCTATAATGCCCCTTTATAAGCATTTTCTTAAGAACCTTCAAATCATCTCTCTAAAAAACAGTACAATCTTCCACCCACATCTTTCTGAAGGTAGGATTGTTTTATTCAGGTCAATCAGTGTAATGAATTGAAGGGGGGGGGACCCTAAGAATGGTTCCACCTCTTTTCATAAGCGTTATACCAATTACCCAAGAGGACAACACTGTATCACGTGTAACTCCTCCAGATTATGGGGGAAGTGGGGGGGGGCGAGGAGCTGTGCAAATAATCCCTTTAGCAGAATTGATGCGATTAAAGTGATGCATGAATGCAGATCCTGAATGCGTGGCTTTTAAGGGACGGGAAAAGGGAGCGGGGTGGGTGACGTGTCTCTGCTATCGTCGTATTCCAAATCATATTCACTATGGAGGGAATCGGTGAAAGATTTTCGTGCCCGCAAGACGATCGTGTGACGCTCAGTTAGGAAGAGGATCGAGATCGCTCTATGCTGTTACTGTAGTTAAAAGTCTGCAACCCCAGGCTACCAATTTCTCCGGGAGAAAAACAAGCCCTTTCGCCTTCCATGGTTGGGTGGCGGGCAAAGCAATTGTTAAAACCTGCCATCTCACTCGTGGCAAGGAATTTATCCCCAGCGCGCAGCTTCATAGAGCTAGCTCCCTGTCGATGCAAACGTGCTTTCATTCTGGGTACCCTAACGATGAAATAAATACTAAAAAGCCCCCGGGGTCATTTAAATTACCGACCGAGGCGGGAGAAAGCAGAGGTTGAAGTCCAGGAAGATGGGGAAGTGGGAGGGGGGGGGGTGTCAGGTGAGCGAAGCGTGGTCGGGCGGGATGGCGGGGTGCTGAAGGGACTGGGAGGGGAGCCGGGCTGGCTATCGCGCCTGCAACAGCTATTGCGGCAGGCCGATCCGGGAGGGGGGAAAGTTTTCATTTACCACGACCCCTCGGCCGCTGCTTCTCGGCGCCTCTGCCACGCTAGTCCTGCTGCTCAGCCCCGCCATCTTCACAAGGGGCTGGACAAAGCCTTGAGGAGGGAGAATAGAGAGACGAGGAGAAGGAGGGGGAGGAAAACGTGAGCGCAGAGCCCAGCCTCCTTTCTCGCTCCGATCGGATGTGGTGAGCCATAGGAGTCGAGGAGGAGAAGGCAGCGGCTGCGCCGCGCTCAGGCTGGAGGAAAGAAGAAACGACTGTCAAGCAAACCAACTCGAGGAGGGAAAATCTGTGCAGCAGGTCCTAGTTGCTTGGATGCGATTTCTCCCTCTTCTCGATCCCCGGCCGAGCTCCGCAGTTCAGGCTTGGCTCGCCTCTTCCAACATAGGGGGATGAGGTAGAGGCAAAGCCCCGCTTCTAATCACGTTTGAACCGGGATTAAATTTGCCTGGTCTCCTATTCCGTGGCCCCTGTCTCGCTCTTCTCGCCTTCCTAGAAACGGATCGGCGTATGGAGTGGCAAAGGCTGGTTCGTTGAATAAACCACAGGTGGAATTGATCTTTGACCTGCTTATTGTACACGTAGCCTCGCTGGATAAATTGCATTTCACTGCAGTACTGAATTATAGCACGGTTTATTTGGCTTTGATTTACAGCCTACAGCAAGCCACAGGCTAGCTCTAACCTTGCCTTTATGGTTCAGCTAGCCTTGCTAATGACCTGTCTTAAACTGGTATGGGTCAAAATAAACCAAGTAAAACAGAAGGCATTAAACTCTGTAAAACTTTACAACTTCTTTAGCATTCCCTTAAAGAAGATGAAATATAAGACACTCTGATGAGTCCCAAATAAAAGTTTACTCACATTTATTCTTTTGCTATAATAATCGGGCAAATGGACCAGTTCCAATCCCTGGCAGTTCTATATGTAAATATAAATGGAGTGACATTCTTTGAATTCTCAGAATGTATTTTGTCCAACTTCCTGCAGAGGGAGAATTGAATAAGAATGTTTGCCTTGTGTCTGTAGCTCAAATGGTTTTCATTATGACATTTTTTTCCTCTATAATCAGCAATACTGATGACCTTCATGAAAGAATACATAGTCTGTTTAAAATGGAATGAGAGCAGCTTTGATAGATGCTTCATTGTGCCTGAAGTTGACAAAAGAAGTCTTTGCCATTATAATCAATATAATAATCAATATAATAAAAGAAGGTATTCTATAAGAATTGATTGATGACTATGTGCCATCAAATCAGTGTTGACTCTCAGCAACCCCATAGATTTTTTTCCAGAATGATGTGCTCCCAATTTAGCCCTTCATGTCTTCCAACAATGCTGCTGTAATGGAGTCCATGCACCTTGCTACTAGTCATCCTCTTCTAGTTTTTACTCATTTCTCAGTATCATAGATTTTTCAAGAAAGCTAGCTTTTCACATAATGTGTTCAAAATATCATCACTGATTATATCATCACTGAACTTGGTTATATGTTCCTAGAGTGAAAACTCTGAATTAATTTGTCCCAGTAGCCATTGTACTTTGATAGCTTTCTGTCGTGAGTTTCTAAGCCCTCTATGTAGAATTATTCACGTTCATTTTTGATTCAGACTCAACCTATCTGTGATTAGTGTACACGCATACTAAAATGTGTCTTCTCTAATTTTAATTTAGGTGAGTCGAGCCACCACAGTTTGGAAATTTGGATTTATGATTTAGTAGCTTGCATGAAACTGGTAGCTGAAGTTCACTGAACAAAGTGTAATTAAATAAAGCATGCCCTAACGCAATGTGTGAACCAGGATATAGTAGTAACTCAATTTATGACCATTTGTTCAGCAACCATTTGAAATTATGATAGTGCTGAATTTAGGGATTTATGACCTTTGCCTGAAGTTACAATTACTGCAATGTCTCCGTGGTCATGGGAATAAAATTTAGGCACTTGGCAAGCTCCCCTTACTGTACATCTGACTGGAGGGACAGTGCAGTGCATTCTCTCTGCCTCCACCCCCACCTCCCCCATTATGTCCTACTGGGTCTTTGCAGGTCTTGGGCCTACTTCCCACCTCATTGGTTCCTGCATTCTCCTTCTACCTTTTTGGTAGATCGCCTTCTGGAAGTAGCCGTTCCGCTGTTCAGCTCCCTCCACATGTATTATCTCTGAAGTGAGTGCTATTTTGGGAGCACTGCAATTAATCTCTTGCTGGGGAAGGAGACTAGGCCACTTTGTTTTTTGACCTCCCTAGAGGCCACATGGCATTGTCCTAGAAGCAGGTGTCTTTTGCGAGTAACTGCAATTCATTGTGGCTACTCCCAAAATGGTCCCTGCTTTTAGGATGGCATCACCCGTGGCCTCCATTGTGTAGGAGGAAGGCCTCGTGGTGGAACATCTGCAGGGACCCTGTGGGGTGAAAAAGGAAGCCCATGGCCTGTGGGGATCCAGTGGAATGGGTAAGTAGGCCTAAGGCCTGCAGCTTGGGGAGAGAAGCAGAGCATGGGGTGCCTCAGGGGGTAGGGGAGGCCTTGGGATGCCCATGACAAGCCATGTGTGAAGTGGGGTGGTCCTTCATTACAGGCTTGGGCCTGTGCTAGGCCTCCTAGGGTTTCCCCTACACCTGAGGCATTCTGCTTAACGACCCACATAATTACTTAATGACTGCACCAGGAAGAGTAGGGATTGGGGTTGTTAAGCAAGGCAATCGTAAGCATCTCACTTCATAGGCATCAAATTTGTGACTGTAATTGACAGATTCCATTATGATTGTAAGTAGAGGACTAGCTATATATACTTTCTGATGATTAATGGTTTGGAATAGAATAGAATTAGAATAGAATAGAATTAGAATAGAATAGAACAGAACAGAACAACAGAATAGAACAGAACAGAACAACAGACTAGAATAGAATCTAGAAGAGACCTTGGAGATCTTCTAGTCCAGTTCAAGCAGGGGAATCTATACTATTCAGATAAGTGGCTGTCTAGTCTCTTCTTAAAAATCTCCAGTTATCGAGCTGCCACAATTTCTGAAGGCAAGCTATTCCACTGGTTAAGAGCAGAATTCCCCAACTTTTTGGCTTTGTGCAAATGGGGATGTAGGGATGCGTGCATGCACACACGTACTCGCCTGCCACTTCCGGGGCCCAGTTCTGAAAGTCACAAGGCCCAGTCCAGGAGTTGGGGACCCCTGGTCTAGAACACTTCTCCTACAGTGAAAATACAGCATTGAAATCCGGAGGGCCTAGAAGAGATACCTTCTGATCATGATAGAATTTGACTGACCATGATAGGACATGATAGATACCGTCTGACCATGATAGGACATGATAGAGTTTTATAGAACCAAGCATGGTAAATGAGATAATCTTATACTTTGCAGCATTGAAAATTCAGAGACATACAATGACATTGAATGAGAACCAATAAAAGCCTCAGAAAGGTTATCATATTTAAACTTTTGAAAAAGAAAACCAGTCTGGATAGTACTTTCAGTTATTTTATAAAATGCACATTTAATGTGCAAAATGTATTGATGTTGCCCTCCAAACTTCAAGCACTAATCGGATAGATATAGCAAAGCATTAATATCTAAGGGTAGTACCTGTAGCATATGCTTGTCTCAAAGACTCAGCTAATGATTCATTAGCTCAGTTACATTTCTGGGACTGAATCAGCCTTGCTACTCTGCAAGCAGTAAGTCCAAACCCAAAAAATCCATCGCAATAATGAACAAGAACTAGTATATGGAACTGAAGCAATATTTCAAAAATAGCAATTATATGTACTCTTGGAGTAACATATAATCTCAGAGCAGCCTTTGCTAAGTTTCTGAGTGATCCAGCTTGCTTGTCTGAAAAGGGACACCAACTCTATCATGATTCAAGGTAGCTTGCCCTTCCAAATGTTCAAGCTACCTCCAAATTAAAAAAAAAATACAAAAAATTATATAGGACAAATGTGCCAGACATTGACTTTAAAATAGTGTGATGCTTAATTTATGCTTAAACATGAATAATAGCATAATTATTACAATTGTGTCTACCGTCCCTGTCCTATTGTCCCTGTTCCAAACTAAGCAAACTTGTTAACTTGGAATTCTAATAGTTTTCCTTCCACGACAGACTCGTAAACCTGCACTTCTGATTGGCCCGCTGATAGCGGATCATGATTGGTCATTGTTGGCTGATCTGATTGGCTGTTAGCGAGTCGCCACCGATTGGACACTCCCAGCACGGCAAACTCAAATCATTGGGTGTTGTGACAGCAGCCAGCTCTATAAAAGGAGCTGCTGCTGCCCTAGTATTTCGCTCTGTTTTGAAGTCACTAATAAAGAGTTGGAGTCACTATTCGATACCTCGTCTCCGTTCTTGCGCCCACCCTCCCAGATTTAACACTGGCAACAAGGATGTGATGCGGAGACGATAGAGCTGACTGAACACTCATTGAACGCTAACAGAGCACGTGGCTGAGAGTGCACCAATAGTGGCAACATGACCAGTGGCGCCATACCACCCACTCCATTTGATCCGGCTAACGAAGACTGGGACTCGTNGCCAGCCAAAGTCAAGACGATGGACTGGGAAAACCTCACCCCAATCCTCCGGCCCCATTATGCCCCAGCGGTGCCAACACTCATCAGAAGACATGAGTTTTAGCAGAGGGACCAACAGGAAAGCGAGAGTGTTGGAGACTTCATCGCAGACCTCAGAAACCTGGGGGGACTCTGTGGCTTCACAAATCTCGAAGAAGCCATGAGAGATCGAATTGTTCTGGGTCTAAGAGACCCCACAACCCAGAGCAAGATTTTGGTGAAGGGAGACATCGGCCTTGCAGATGTCATCGCCGATGCTACTGCAGCAGAAGCAACCAGGAAGTCAGCAGCTCGAATGCGCCAAGCAAACGGACTGCACCTCCAACTCGCCAGTGATACTACACCCCTTCCCGAGAGGCACGCAACGACCACCCACCATGAAGACCTTGAATCCTCATCAGAAAGCGAGGAAGAGGAGGTCAACAGACTGAGGTCAGAACATGATTAGCGAGATCAACGGAATCATTTAAGTCCTCATATCAGTGTGCTGGATGCGGGGGAAACCACCCGTGATCAGATTGCAAATTCCTAGACGCACTCTGCTGTTCCTGTGGAAAGAGGGGCCACATAGCAAAGGTCTGTAGAAGCAAGCGAGGGTCCAGCCCAAACCGAAGAGAAAATAATTTCCGGCAGACAACAGGCACCCCACCAGTAAATCGGGACCACCCAAGCAACCAATGGAACCACTACTACAGAAATCGAGCACCAGCCACTTCTACCAGATGAGAAGAGGCACACCAAACCATCACCATCGGCCACGCTTCATCCCTTGATGCAAGAAAAATCCGAGTCAAGGTCATCATTGAGAATTGACCATGCGTTATGGAAGTCGACTCCGGATCTTCCCTATCAATGGTTTCCTGGAAAACCATCAAACAGCTGATCCCTGACATCCGTCGCCAGGACCTCAGCACTCAGAGAATTATATTAAAAGATTACCAAGGAAATAGGATCCCAGTCGGCGGTCCAGCCACGTCCAAGTCTCCTTCAAAGACCACACTGCAACCCTACCTCTTACCATCATCGATAAAGATTGACCCAGCTTACTAGGCTTGCAGTGGTTCACGCCATTAGGAATCGAACTGGCAGGCATCAACCAGACTGAAGTCGATGATTGGGAAGCGGCCCTTGTCCAGGAATTCCAGGAAGTTTTCACCGAGAAGCTAGGCAAGTACAAGGGATCCCCCATATCGTTTAATCTCTGCCCTGATATTGCGCCCATTTGCCTTAAGCCTCATCGAGTGCCCTTTGCACTCAAACCAAAGATTNGTAGATGCAGAGACCGCAGAAGCCCAAACTATAGTCATGCGTTCAAATGTAATAGACTCCAGTTCGGAGTGAGCATAGCACCTGGCATCTTCCAAAGTCTGATGGAGAGATTGCTACAAGATATAAAAGGGGTCGTGCCATATTTTGATGATGTCTTGATAGCCGCCCCCACTAGAATTCTACTAGAAAAGCGACTAAGAATGGTCCTCCAAAAATTTAAAGACACTGGCCTGAAGGTCAAGAAGGACAAGTGCCAACTATGTACTGAGAGGTTTGAATTCCTTGGTTACCTTCTTGACAAACAGGGAATTCACCCTACTGAGAAAAAATTGGCTGCAATAAAAAACGGCCCGAGACCTAGGAATAAAACAGATCTCCAAGCCTTCCTGGGACTCATTAACTTTTATAACATCTTCCTACCCCGGAAGGCGACTATTGCTGAATCCCTGCATAGGCTCCTCGACAAGAAAGCTTCCTGGGTCTGGAGACATCGAGAAGAGTGAGCTTTTCAGCAAGTAAAAGACCTTTTAACATCAGATGCTGTGTTAATACAATATAACGAGACCTTACCCTTAACTGTCACCTGTGACGCCTCACCATTTGGAGTAGGAGCTATCCTGAGCCATGTCCTGCCAAATGGCACTGAGGCGCCCATTGCATTCTTTTCTAGAACTTTATCTAAAACTGAGAGAAACTATAGCCAACTTGATAAAGAGGCTCTCACTATTGTGTCTGTGATCAAATGATTCCATGAGTATGTATATGGGAGATCCTTTTCTATAATCACCGATCACAAACCATTGCTTGGCATCTTGGCAGGGGATAAACCAACTCCCCACATCTTATCGCCAAGAATGACACGCTGGTCAGAGTTTCTAGCCGCATACAATTACCAACTGCGACACCGACCGAGGAAAGCCATTCCCCACGCTGACGCCCTGGCCGCTCTCCGCTACCAGAACGGATGACCCAGCTCCAACCCTAGCTACACTACAAATTGAGACACTTCTGTCACCACCACTGACTGCACAAGACATCGCATCCGAAACAAGGAAGGACCCTTGTTTGGCACGAGTCCTCAGCTGGGTGGAAAGAGGTTGGCCTGACAATGAACTCAACGACACCTTCAAGCCTTTCAAACACAGGCAGACAGAACTTTTCTCCCAAAAAGGATGTGTTTTATGGGGAGACAGTCATCATCCCAGGAAGACTACAGCATAAGGTCCTAAAACTATTGCATAATGGACATCCAGGCATCGTACGAATGAAGGCACTAGCAAGGAGCTACGCTTGGTGGCCAGGTATAGATAAACAAATAGAAACCTGGGTCACCACCTGCAACAAGTGCCAGGAAACACGCTCAGTCCACCAAAAGCACCACCAACTGAATGGGAAGCACCCCGAGGTCCCTGGTCCCGTATCCACATTGATTTTGCAGGACCCACCAAGGGGCATACATTTCTCATAACAGTGGATGCCTATTCCAACTGGCTTGAGGTCCACAAAATGAAGAGCACCACCACAGAGGCAGTCATAAAAAAACTAAACAGACTATTTGCTACACACGGCTTGCCAGATGTCTTGGTTTCAGACAATGGCCCACAATTCACCACCTTGGCGTTTGAACAGTACCTAGCAGACTGGGGGATACGCCACGCTTTAACATCGCCGGCTCACCCTGCGGCCAATGGTAGGGCTGAACGAATGGTCCAGTTCATAAAGAAAACCTTACACGAGATGGAACAAGGGGACATCCACGATAAGGTGACCAGGATGTTTCTCCTCCAACATATTACTCCAAACAGCACCACAAACAAAACCCCAGCCGAACTCCTGATGGGCAGGAAACTTCGATCCACACCGTGACCGACTACACCCTGCCTACACGCCAGAAAAGCCCCTGGGGTCCAGCAGCAAGTATTGCACATTCAAGGTAGGCAACCCAGTTTTTGCAAAAAACTTTACCAGTGACCCATTGTGGGTTCCCGCTACCATAACTCAACTTACGGGTCCCCATTCCTACCGTTTACAAACTGCTGATTGGAGACTGTGGAAGCGCCACATCGACCAACTACGCTCCAGGCTGGCACCTACCCCCTTCACAAGCCCTGAACTCCAAACTGGGGGGGGGAGGGAAATCGAGGGGGCCAAAAACGAACTAGTACCCGACCCAGTACTCGAAACTCAGCAATCAGCGTGACCAAACCTGGAATATTCACCTTCCGAAGAAGAGCCAGGACAGATGGTCATCTCTCTACGAAGCAGCATGGTGGCATCAGCACACCCAGAGAATCCAGATGACAGCCTTGACAGGCTTAGAGATGACAACCCCGAGCCACCCAACGGAGAAGTCAGATCACCATTACCGCGGAGTTCAGCAAACAGCCCACCGGAACCAGAGTCCGGGCAAAGACTGGTGGAGCAACGAAGATCAGGTAGACAGGTGAGACGACCTGCCTACCTGTGAGAATACATCACCCACCCTTGAGACGGAACCTAGGGAGGAGGCGTGTTCCGAACTAAGCAAACTCGTTAACTTGCAATTCTAATAGTTTTCCTTCCACGACAGGCTCGTAAACCTGCACTTCTGATTGGCTCGCTGATAGTAGATCGTGATTGGTTGTTGTTGGCTGATCTGATTGGCTGTTAGCGGGTCGCCGCCANTCGCTGATAGTAGATCGTGATTGGTTGTTGTTGGCTGATCTGATTGGCTGTTAGCGGGTCGCCGCCAATTGGATGCTCCCAGCACGGCAAACTCAAATCATTGGGTGTTGTGACAGCAGCCAGCTCTATAAAAGGAGCCACTGCTGCCCTAGTATTTCGCTCTGTTCTGAAGTCACAAAAAGAGTTGGAGTCACTATTTGATGCCTCGTCTCCGTTCTTGCGCCCACTCTCCCAGATTTAACAGTCCCCAATTATTAAGTTCCTATTTCTTGCATTTAAACTTATGTTTGTTCTTGTTTCGGTTATGTTGTGAGCTCTTGACAAAATAAATAACTAACAAACAAACAAACAAAACGCTAAATAAATGAATTGATTTGTTTGCTGGTTTTATTGGCTAAAGCAAAAAAATTATAAATATTGAATGAATATAGGGACTAGAACAGTGTTTCAGCATCAAAACATGCAATTCTAAACCATTGGCCATTATAAAATTAAAAATCTGACATTTATAGGCCAATGTTGGTGATAAAATAAAATTTCTCTGACATTTAAACCAGCATTTGCTATGAAAGAGCATCTTGTGTGTAAAACCTGTGATTCTGAGGGAAACATTGACTGAAAATTGGGATTTTTCAGCATTAAAATATGTTGCAATTATAAAGCATTGACCATTATGAAATTAAAAATCTGATATTTATAGGCTATAATATTGTATATAAAATATATAAAATGTTATAAATGGTTATAAAATTAAAATTCTCTGCCACTTAAATCAACATTTGCTATCTTCTTCTCTCGTGTCGCTACACTTTTCCCAGCCACTGTAGAACACAGGCTCTGGCACATGGGGTGTAATCGTGGAGACCATGTGATGTACAGGGTTG
>BHEV01061806.1:0-38591 GCA_004319985.1 Emydocephalus ijimae
GTCCAGCTCCCCTCTCTCTTTGGCTGTCCCTACAGGGCAGCCATATCCCCCTGACCCATTTGGATCGGGGGTACCTTGGCGAGCTGTCGCGAATTCCTGCTGCCCCGAAGCCACGCAGAAACCGGAACTCAGCACTACTATTACTATTCATCTTCTCATCACTCCTTATCATCCATCTCCTCCCACTTGTGACTGTATGACTGTAACTCTGTCGCTTATATCTTTACGATTTATATTGTACTGTTTCCTAGTATAATTTGATTGCTTATTGTACCCTATGACAATTACTAAGTGTTGTACCTTATGATTCTTGACTCTTGATGAATGTATCTTTTCTTTTATGTATACTGAGAGCATTTGCACCAAGACAAATTCCTTGTGTGTCCAATCACACTTGGCCAATAAAAGAATTCTAATTCTAATTCTAAATCATACTAGGAAACAGTCAATATAAATCGTAAGGATAAAAGCGACAAAGTTACAGTCATACAGTCACAAATGGGAGGGGATGGGTGAGAATCGATGATTATGACTAAAACTGAGCCCAAACTTTTTTGTTGGTAAGTGAGACAGTTAAGTAAGTTTTGCCCCATTTGATGTCCTTTCTTGTCATAGTTGTTAAGTGAATCACTGCAGTTGTTAAGTTAGTTACTGTTGCGGTTCGCCAACAGCTGGTGTGGATGACAGAGGTATTGGACAGTGAGGATGAAAGGGAACCAGTTGGGGAGTCTGGTGAGGACTTGGGGGAGGGTCCTACATCTGATGCAGGGATGAGGCCAGGACTATCTGAGAGTGGGGTGCTGCCTTTGGAGCCTTTGGAGTCTGGCAGCAGCGAAGCAGAGGACCCCGGGGAGCCTGTTCCCAGTGTGCATGTGCATAGGGCTGCTGGAAGCAGAGAGCAGCTGAAGCAGAAGGGGTGACTCGGGAGTAAGGCTGGGAGGTGATTGCCCTTCCCATAAGAGATAAAAGCCAGCCCTTGGGGATGTGCTCTTTGCAGGAAGAGATTCTGATTCATCATCGCAGCCCTGTGGACTCTGGTTTGTCTTTGCTAGAACTTCTGTCGGTTTATCTGCTAATGAAGTGAATGTCTGTTTCTTGGCAACCTTTTACAACTCTGAAACGCATGCTCTTATCTCAGACAATTGTATTTCATGAGTTTTGGCTGGGAATGCAAATAATTCCCAGCATCACATTAAAAAAGGTTGGCTTTTACACACAGCATGTGTTTTCTTAATTTGAATGAAGCCTGGATCAGAACAGTAACAAGGTTGTTAAGTGAATCTGGCTTTCCCATTTACTTTGCTTTTCAGAAGGTTGCAAAATGTGATCACATGACCTTGGAACACTGCAGCCATCATAAATATGAACCAGTTGCTATGCATCTGAATTTTGATCATGTGACCATGGGGTTTCTGCAACAGTCATAAGTGTGAAAAATGGTCATAAGTCACTTTTTCCAGTGCTGCTATAACTTTGTCACTAAATGAACAGTTGTAAATTGAGGACCACCTGCAATTGTCCTGTCCAAGAAATAGAAGTTTGATATACCTACCTCAAGCAATACTTCCTGCCTCCAAGCCAGCCTTAGAAATCCGAAGAGCAGCTTTGAAATATAGATTGGAGAAGTCAAACCATTGTGTTATCAGCCTTATTGTGGCTTTGGATCACTCTTTCCTTTTCCCTTCCTAACACCAGTTTCCTGCATAAATTGGTTTTTGTTCGCTTGTTAAGCAAAATAATTTCTTCCTCTCACCTCTGCTCCACATTTATGTGTGTGTGTGTAGTTGTGTATGTATGTCTCGCACATTTTCTCTGGTTTATGATCTTCCCAGAAGAATGTACTACAAACTAAATCGCCTGATTCCTGTTTGACTGACAGATCTGTCAGTCTCCTGGAAGTTTGATATCTTGATGTAAAGAGAAAAGACAAAGGATCCAGTCTTTCTCTCACACACCCAAAGCCAAAATGGCTATGAAGGCTGAATGAATGCCAGATGGGAAGAGGGCACTCGCTCAGCTGACTTGCCAGGGCAACTGGCACTGAGCAAATTGCTGCCCATGTCTAGAGATGGAGCAGTTGCCTGGGAATGAGATGGAGGCTGTTAAGTACTGAGCGTGGGCGCGAAGAATGGAGACGAGCCGGTGAAACGGTGAACTTCAAAACTCTTTATTAACATGGGTGTGACAGCTCAGCCCTATGGCTGAAACGGCCCCCTTTATATAGGCAAGCTCTTAAGTATTTAACCAATGAAACACAGGGAGCACTAGCTCCGTTAACCAATAGGAGAGGCTCATTAATAGCCAATCAGATTCTCCTGAACGGACCAATCCGATGTCGCTATTATCGGCCAATCAGAAATGCAGGGCCAGAACCCTGCACTTTACTTCAAGCTCTCAATAATCTTTATTAAACACATTTATTCATTAACAACACCCCTTCCCCCCAGGTTCCATTTAAGGGGTGCGCTTAGGTAGTCTTTGAGGTAGGCCGGTTGTTTTGTTTGTCTATTTGATTTTCGTTGTATTCCCGGTATTCGGCTACAGTCTTTTTGGGCTAGGACGTTCTCTGGTGAAAAGGGTGCCTCTAGTTCTGCATTCAAACTTTCGTTGTCGCTAATGTTCTTGGCATTTCCCTGAGGCGAGCTCATCCCCATCTCCGATCCTTCTTCCCGTGTTGCCTCTGCGCGGTCATCACTTCAGCTTAAGCTTTCTTTCACCGTTAATAAGAATGTGTGGCCTTTGGTAGGTCCCGCAAAGTCCAGATGAATACGGGACCATGGTACCCTTGGTGTTTCCCATTCGGTTGGGGCTGCTTTCGGTGGGGCGTTGCTTACTTCCTGGCATTTGTGACAAGCTTTTACCCAAGTCTCGATCTGCTTGTCGATGCCCAGCCACTACGTGTAGCTACGTGCGAGGGCTTTCATGCGCACGATGCCGGGGTGGCCATCGTGCAAGGTTCTTAGTATCGCTCGTCGTAACCGCTCTGGGACTACGACTCTATCACCCTAGATAATGCAGCCCTTCTGGGAAAACAGTTCCGTTTGTTGATTCTTGAATGGGGCGTAGTCGTCAGGTATCTGGTCAATGGCCATCCGTGCTCGACCCAACTGAGGACTCATGCCAAAATGGGGTCGCGTTTCGTTTCCATCACGATATCTCGGGCTGTTAGTGGCGGTGTTTGAAGTGTCTCGATCTGTAGTGTTGTAACTATCGGAGCGGGGTCATCAATGGTCTCCGGAAGTGGGGCATGGCTTAATGCGTCGGTGTGGGGAATGGCCTTCCCTGGGCGGTGTTGCAACTCATAATTATATGCAGCCAAGAATTCTGACCAGCGAGTCATTCTGGGGGATAATATATAAGGGGTTGGCCTATCTCCTGCTATTATTCCCAGCAACGGTTTGTGGTCAGTCACTATAGTAAAGGCTCGGCCATACACATATTCATGAAATCTCTTAACAGCAGACACAATAGCAAGGGCCTCTTTATCAATTTGACTGTAATTGCGTTCTGCTTTTGATAGCGTCTTTGAAAAGTAGGCAACAGGGGCTTCATTACCGTTTGGCAAAACGTGGCTCAAAATGGCACCCACTCCGAATGGCGATGCATCACACATGATCGTTAAAGGCAAAGTCTCGTTATACTGCATCAGAACAGCGTCAGAAGTCAATAATTGTTTCACATTTCGAAACGCCTGCTCCTCTCTGTGTCCCCATACCCAGGTTGCTTTTTTGTCCAACAAACGATGTAGGGGTTCGGCTACGGTTGCTTTGTGAGGCAGGAAAACGTTATAAAAATTGATAAGGCCTAGAAATGCCTGGAGGTCGGTCTTATTTTGGGGTTTGGGGGAGTTTTTGATTGCCCTAAGTTTGCTATCGGTGGGGTGAATGCCATGGCTATCAATTAAATATCCTAAAAATTCTACACGATCCGTAAAAAGTTGACACTTGTTTTTTTTTAACTTTGAGACCTGCGTCTTTGAATCTTTGGAGAACCAACCTCAGGCGATCCCTTAGTATTTTTCAAGTCGGGGCAGCGATTAACACATCATCAAAATATGGGACAACGCCTTTTATCCCTTGTAATAGTCTTTCCATCAAACTTTGAAAGATTCCCAGGGCTACGCTTACTCCAAACTGGAGTCAGTTACATTTAAACGCACCTCGGTGCGTAACTATCGTTTGGGCCTCTGCCGTTTTTTTGTCTACAGGCAATTGTTGGTAAGCCTGGGATAAGTCTAGTTTAGCGAAGACTTTTCCACCCCCCAGGGAATGGAGGAGGTGTTGCACCACCGGTACCGGGTAAGCGTTTTGTTGAAGGGCATGGTTCAGGGTGGCTCGGTAGTCCCCACAAATTCTTATCGATCCATCCGGCTTGATGGGCATCATGATTGGGGTTTCCCAGGGGGAGTGATCGTTGGCTCTAACACACCCTGGGCTATTAATTTATCAAGCTGCTCGTCAATCTTTGGTTTAAGGGCAAATGGAACTCAACGAGGCTTAAGGCAGATGGGAGCTACTTTGGGATTGATGTTAAATGATATCGGGGTCCCCTTGTACTCACCTAGTTTGTCTGCAAAGACGTCCTGGAATTCTTGGACGAGGTCCTCTTCCCAGTCACTGCTGCAGACTCGGTGAATGCCGGCTACTTCAATTCCGAGTGGAGCGAACCATTGGAGGCCTAACAGACGAGGCCAATCCTTGTCGATTACAGTCAGGGGTAGGAATGCTGTACGGTTCTTAAATGATACCCGGACTTGGCTGGATGCAACGACTGGAATTCGATTTCCCTGATAGTCTTTGAGTATGAGTCTCTGGAATCTGAGGTCTTGCCGCTGGACAGTAGGGATGAGCTGCTTGAGGGTCTTCCAGGAAACCATCGAGAGGGACGATCCTGAATCGACCTCCATCAGGCAGGGCTGGTTCTCGATGGCCACTTTCACTCGGATCTTCTTGGCATCAAGGGATGAGGCGTGACCGATCGTGATAGTTTGGTGAGCCTCTTCTCGCTTCGTTGTGTGGTTTAGGGGTTTGTTTCTGTAGGAGTTGTTGTTCCATTGGTGGTTCACGGGTTCTCGCTTTACAGGACGGCTTCCTGTCGGTTGGCGATAGTTAGCCCCTCTTGAGGGCTGGCTGGGTCCTAGCTTGCTTCTACAGACCCGTCCGATATGGCCTCTTTTCCCGCACACATGGCAGAGCACATCGAGGAATTTGCATTCTGTTCGGGGGTGGCTTGCCCCACAACCAGCGCATTGGTGCTGAGATCTCTGGCTTTGGTCTCGTTCGGACCGAAGTCGGTGGACCTCTTCTTCGTCGCTGTCTGACGATTCGAGGTCCTCGTGGTGGGCTGTTTGCAGCTGAACTTCTGACTGAGGTGAAATTTCGTGGGCCAGTTGTCGAAGCGGGGCGTGGGTGCGGCACATTCAGGCAGCCGACTTCCTGGTTGTTTCTGCTGCAGTAGCTTCAGTAATGGCATCTGCAAGGCTGATGTCGCCTTTTGCCATCAGCTTGCTTTGGATATGTGGTGCATCTAGTCCCAGAACTATTCTGTCTCTCAGGGCTTCTTTGAGGTCGGCAAACCCGCATAGGCCTCCCAGATTCCGGAGATCCACTATGAAATCAGCAACACTTTCGCCCTTCTGCTGACTTCTCTGATAAAATTCATGCCTTCTAACGAGCGTTGGCACAGTCAGTGCATAGTGGGCCCTCAGTAGGGGTTTGAGGACGTCCCAGTCCATAGACTTGACTTCTGCCAGTTTCGCTAGTGCCTTGGCCATCTTGAATACGGTCGGCCCACAATGAGTTAGGAATACCGCCCGTTTCTTCCCGGTAGTGGCATCCTTCAAATTGTTGGTCTCCAGAAACATCTGGAAGCGATCCATATATGAGTCCCAGTCTTCTTGCGCTGGGTCGAATGGAGCGGGTGGTATGATGCCGCTGGACATGGTTCCGCCATTGTGCGTTTCAGCCACGTGCTCGGTTATCGTTCTTCGTCGTTCAGTAAGCTCTGATGTCTCCACATTCCACCCTCATTGCCAGTGTTAAGTACTGAGCGTGGGCGCAAAGAATGGAGACGAGCTGGTGAAACGGTGAACTTCAAAACTCTTTATTAACATGGTGTGACAGCTCAGCCCTATGGCTGAAACAGCCCCCTTTATATAGGCAAGCTCTTAAGTATTTAAACCAATGAAACACAGGGAGCGCTAGCTCCGTTAACCAATAGGAGAGGCTCGTTAATAGCCAATCAGATTCTCCTGAATGGACCAATCCGATGTCGCTATTATCGGCCAATCAGAAGTGCAGGGCCAGAACCCTGCACTTTACTTCAAGCTCTCAATAATCTTTATTAAATACATTTATTCATTCACAACAGAGGCAACATAATGAGTTGCTGTCATTTCAAAGCATTTTTATGCACATTAAGCAAGACAAAAAGGCAGGGGTGGGATTCTACCGGTTCGGACCAATTTGCATGAACCGGATATTCAAGTTACTGCTGGTTCAATGAACCAGTATTTCAAATAACCGGCTGGCCCCTCCCCTCCCACTCCTCCCCTCCCAGGAGTCTCCATGTGCCCATTTTTGATGGAGATAAGTGCAGGGTCTGCGTGGAGGCCCTGGGAGGGGGAAAACGGGCCTTCTGGGAGTCTGGAAATGGGCCTATTTCTAGCTTCCAGTGGGCCTCCAGAGGCTGGGGGAGGCTGTTTTCACCCTCCCAGAGGCCCAGGGGAAGCCTCTGGATCCTTGGGAGAATGAAAAACAGCCTTCCCGGAAAAGCCGGAAGTGGCAAAACAGGCCTATTTCCAGCTTGGTGGGCCTTCAGAGGTCAAGGGAGTCTATTTTTGTCCTTCCAGAGGCCTTCCAAAGCCTCTGGACCCTTGGGAGGGCAAAAATGGCCTCCCCAGGAACCCGGAAACCGGAAGTTCCAGTAGGTCCTGTCCACCATGGCCCTGTCCACCTGGCAACTGGGCAGAGAACCGGTTGCTGGGATTTTTAAAATCCCACCCCTGCATAGGATGAATGATACTCCATCTCATGCAATAGTAAAATAGAAGTATAGCATTAAAACAAAAGCTAATGACAAAACAATGTCAAACCATATAAATATATTCAAGTTACCTGAACTTGCTTTCTGCACTTGTGATATACCTCTACCAATCCCAAAAGAAAGCAAAGTGTCAAGCCTGAATTTGGTTAGGTAGTAGAACCATATGAATTCAGTTTGACACCCTTGAGAGCTGGAATGGGGGAGAGCTGAGGTGGATGGAGCTCCAGCCAAAACCATATAGCTGGACGATGAGTCAGCTGCGTTCCGACAACTGCTCAGCCAGAGGAAGGAGAAGTGAAGTTGCCAGGAAATTGTTTCACATCCTGGTTGGGCAATGTGATATATTGTTTTGGAAAATTGAGAAAATTCTAGTTATAGTGACGTGGAAAGCCGGGAACCTTTCAGTACTGGCTTTCTACCAGTTAGTGCCAAGATGGTGTATCCAAATAAACTTATTCTTTGAGGAAATGCCTTGGATTTTGCTTTATAATGGTTGCATTACCTGAAACCTGACACAAAGAAGTAAAAGATGTTCCATATTAACTAGGAAAGGAACATTAGAATGCTAAATAAAGATAGTTGGCAAATTAGTAGTGGTTTGTATTGTGCTGACCATAAACAATATTACTATTGTAGGGTTGATCTGGGCTTCAATATGTTAATCATCCAACACTAGTGATGTACTGTACACCTATTATTGACAATGAAAAGTAAGATTTGTCTGAAATTTGCAGTGTTTCCACAGATGCTATTCTCACTGAATACATTCAATCTCTAAATTGCAAAATTGCACTCACTTTAAAAATCCATAGATTTTAAAGGAGCATAATTCAAATGCACTCCACGTATGTATGAAATCTATCATGTTCCATCTCTTCATTTTTGGAAGTTGAAGCATTCTGGTGGTATGTGTCTGCTTCTTTGTGCGTATCTGTGGCTGTTCCCTAAAAGCAGGAATTTAACCTGAGTAAAAACCAGTGAAGCAGATTTATAAGCAGAAAGGAGATTTATTTACAGGAAATACATTTTTCCAGATCAAATCTATAATTCTGATTGGTGGTCTCTACAGCCCCATTTTACATTTTATAGGAAAAGCTAACGTAGAAAATCATTTGGTAGCACATCAAAAACAAGTGGAGAAAGATGAGCCAAGTATATTTACAAATCTTATTTTGAACAAATAGAGATAAATTTTACATGGGTATGAGATCTTCTTTTTCTAATTTTAATAATTAACCCAATGGGAGAACTGTATCATTCTGTTGTGTGGAAATGGGCTATATTCATAGCTCTTCACCTTCAAAATTGTGGATTAACTTCTGTTTTTGTTGAATAGTTATTCTATGCAAAAATCGGGATGCTTCCTGAATGTGGAATCCACAGCTTCACAATATTATGAAATAATTATGTTATACAATAAGCTTAGTTTAGGTTTTTTTGAGCAAACAGGACAATATGAAAATAAATTGAATTTAGAGCTATATAAAGTAGTACCAGTCTCATTGAATGGAATTTATTTAAAGTTCACAATATGAAAAAAAAACACACATAAGACCCCAGAAACAGATCTTTAGATCAGTACATATGGATATTAGGGTTGTTGTTCTATTAGTGATGAAACAGTTTGCTTCATTCTGATTATTAAATATTGATGTGTTAATACTGAGTGTACTCGCAAAGTTCATTTTATAAACTCAACAATATAAAATGAACTTTGTGCCAAAATAAATAATCATGCTCTATCAAGATCATAAATACTATAAAGGTTAAGGTTAATTTGGGGATTACTATTATACATTATTTCTATATTATTGTATTCATATGTATGTATACACAGACACACATGTCTGTGTGGGAAAGAGAGAGAGAGACAGAGACAGAGAGAGGGAAGGAGGGAGAGAAGAGAGAGGTTCATAATGAATTCCCCAAAGTCCAGTTCGATATCTTAAACATTACACCACACTGGCGCTCATAAATAGGTAGATAAATAGATAATAGGGAGCCCTAATAGGCACTTTTGTTGAAAAAAAAAATGAATTTGTATCATATGATATAGATGCATAACATATGGTAACAAAGGAAAAAGTCTTGGTGGCCAAAGTGTGACAGCTTTGAATGATTAAAACAATCTGGATAAGTCCTTGTCTTCCTGGTTCACCAAGATTCAAATTAATACATTTCACATCTGTTTCATGTTTTCAGACACTAAGAATGGAAACCAATCCAGTATTATTCCTGTCTGCTCTTATAAGGAATTTAATTTGTGCCTCAATAAATAATTCAGGTTGATTGGATGAAATCTCAAAATCCTACAAGTAAAATTTATTTAATATGTTAGTGAACCATTCAAATACAAAAAAACAGAAAAGACAATTAAAAATACCTGAATATTAATTCTTGCCTCAAAAGAGAAATATCAGCTCCCTTTTATCCCATATTTCTGTAAAGTTTGAGCCTGAGAATTTTTAGCAGCAGTGAAAATAGCATATAAAGTTCTTGTTGATAAAAAGCTTAACACATTTTAAATAATGAGCAATGTAGATTACATTCAGCCTTTTAACTGGAGGATTTATTTTTTATTTACTTTAGTTGCACTTATTGATTGGTGCATTGTCCACTGGTGATTATATATATTCAGTAAACGTTTCCTATATTTTCAGTTGTTAAGACAGGTTTCTTCCCTGTACCCGACTGTTCAGAATCATACAAAAAATTAATTCCGTATCTGATGCTGAATATACTTTCAGATTATATTCAGGGCTAAAAATGGAGTCAATTATAAAATAAAGAAAATTAATGTTTGATGCCTAATAAAGCAGGTTAATTTTCTTTAGAAGAATGGTGAGCACCATCTAGTGACTAAAATAATATTCACATTTAATCTGCAGGGTGGAAACTATCCCACCACAACATAGTTTATCCACTATGTGGTGACTAGATTTGCTTTTAATGCTTACTTGTAAGTAAACATAATTTGAAGATGCCTTCTAACATACTAATCTGTCAATTCTGTAAGAAGTTGATGATTTAAAAACATAACTAACAGACCTTTTCCTCCAAAGATTTGTCATATAAATTAATTATAATAATTTGTCTCCATTTAGATTGAATCTTCTGACATGTCTAGGGCTGTCTGCTTGTGAGTTTTTAACACTTATAACAAGAACTTCTCTTTTCAGTCCAGCGCTAGGAAAATAAAAGTGAAAGGTAAAGCCATCAATGCATTCTTTAGAGTGTATGCAAGTCTTACAGCTAAAGGCAGCTCTATCACTTATGCAGTGTTGCACATGAAAATGTTTTTAATGTAACTATGGAATTAAAAGATCGAGAAGAACCGGAATACTATAAGACCTGGAATATATGGTAATAATTGATTAGAAAACAGACGTAAAGTTGTCACATGAAGACTATGTAGGAACTATAATAAAATGGGGAAATACTGTATATATATAAATATTGTTACTAGTTAAATGTTGAAATGATTATATAAGTGGATCTTTGGTTATTCGGGTTTTCTCCCGCGTAAGATTGGAAGTATCTAGGCAATGTTTCGATGAAGTCTCATTCATCATCTTCAGGCTTGGTCTTCAGCTCTGTGCTTCTCAGAGTGATGTGAGCTTGCAGCTGCTTCTTCCTTTTGCTGCAAGCTTACATCACTCTGAGAAGCACAGAGCTGAAGACCAAGCCTGAAGATGATGAATGAGACTTCATCGAAACGTTGCCTAGATACTTCCAATCTTACGCGGGAGAAAACCCGAATAACCAAAGATCCACATACAAATACCGGCGAGAACCTCAGAAAACAAAGATTATATAAGTATATATATATATAAATATTGTTACAAGTTAAATGTTGAAATGATTATATATGTTGAAATAATTATATAATATATAGAATAGTAACCTATATAATTAGAAACTATGTCAATAGGGGTGAATACCGATATCAGAATGCTGTAATGAGTGGAAATGTGGTGCTATGGTGGAAATATGACTAATAAAATTTTACTTTGAAAAAAAATGTTTTTAATGACAGAGACCCTTTTAAGACAAATTTCCAAATAAAAATATATTTACTAAGAAAACAGGATTTCCAGGAAAAACAAGAGGAAGCAGCAACAGCAAACAAAGCAAATGAAAAGCAATGTTAGCCTAGCTTAAAAAATAGTTACTTAACATCTTTTTTCAGTAATACTTTGAGTTTTAGCACATATTCAGGTTTATTGCAGAAAAAGATAGTTTTAGAGAGGTATCTAGCCTTCCTTTTATAAGGTGGTTGCTTGATGCTGATGCTACTGTTTTTTCTTCTCAGTTTTATAATTTTATGTAAAGGTTGATGGAACAAAAGCTATTAGGAGGTTATTTTACCCATTTAAGCAAAATGCTCCCATCTTTGGGAATCATATCATTATCTATTGTTAAATAATTTGTTATTTTTAATTTTTTACTGCAAAACATAAGGTTTACCACTAGAAGGTTATTTTACGTGCCTTTTGGTAGTGGGACATATTATCACTAGTCATGTGATGATGTACCTTTGTGATATTTGCCTTGGAGTATATCATATTTTTCTACTCTGAAGATTGGTTTTCATATGGGGACATATGTTTTGTTTCTGTTGTGCTTGCATATGGGAAAACACAGAAGTAGGGCAAAAAAAGATATAGGGATTGTATTAAAATATTCAACCATATTTTACTGCAATGCATATACCTTCTTTCTTTCTTCCTTCCTTCCTTCCTTTTTCATTTGGAATCTCAGATAAGAAACTGGATGTAATTTGGAAGGTAATCAAATGCAAATGAATATGGGAATAATAGTTTAGCAAAATGAGTATATTTGAGGTCAGGAAAATGATGGCTCAGATGTTGATTACCAAAGTGTAGCAAACCTTGAAATAACTTACATAGTAGGGATTGTTTTATTCTAGGGATGAGAAAATTAGTTGATATTGTGAAATGGCCATTCTGATCTAAAATATACCTGATAAAGGATGCCAGGTTTTGTAGGAGTGTTGGAGACAACTTGATAAGATATAATTCCTCACAAAACTAAGACATAGTATATATATATCTTCAGAGTTATATCTGAAGACTTTGGAGTGTATATGTTTGAATTTTGAAATGATGTTTTCAAAGCTGATGACTAACTAAATAGGTACACTAAATAAATATAAAAATGAAACTATAAAATTTGACCACATGTATTGTTGAGATAAAGTTAATACTTCACAATTTAAAAAATAAAAAGCCAAAGAAAGAAAGAGAGAGAGAGAAAGAAAGAAATTCTTCAGGGAAACGTATGCATTTTGATGTCATAATTAGTCTTTATTTGCTTAAAGATAGTTCTAAATAGAATGCTATAGGTATAAATCACATCTAAACATTTCACTTTTAAAATAGTTTTTAATCTTATTCTTGTAATGTATAGCATAAATTTAATGTATAAATTTTATTATTATTTCTACTTAAAAAAATAAACACACATTTACAAAATTGATTAGAAACAGAAAAAAAAAAAACTAAGGAAGATTATAATTGGTCCAGTAGCAAGATCAGTGACAGAAAACTAAAAGTCAACTGTCTAACATAGCTTCTGTTATAACTATTATGAGAGCTAAATAACTAAGTAAGCCAGGCTAATGGTTAAAGCATAAGGCTAGAAACCAAGAAGTTGTGAGTTCTAATCTTGCCTTAGGCATGAAAACTATCTTGACTGATTCTGGGTCAGTTACTCTCTCTCAGCCCAACTCTCTTCATAGGGTGGTGATTGTGAGGAAAATAGAAAGCAGGAATATTATGGAAGTTTGCTGTCTTAAGTTATTTATAAAGTAATAAAGGCAGGATAACATTATTATTAGGTTTATGATAAATAAAATAAATTAGGTTTTAATACTCCTTTATGTAGCTGGATACTTGACTTCCTTATTGATAGGCTCCAGTTTGTGCGAGTTGGAAGAAAAGTTTCCCATTCCATCTCCTTGAGTACAGGTTCCCCAAGGGCTGTGTCTTGAATCCATTATTGTTCACCTTGGTGACCCGCGACTGCTGTGCTAAATCTGTTACAAATCATATTATGAAGTATGCGGATGACACGACAATCATGGGTCTTATCTTGGTTGACAGTGAAGATGCTTATAGGGAAGAGGTGAAGGCTCTGGTGGACTGGTACAATAAAAGTAACCTGGTTCTAAATGTTAATAAAACAAAGGAGATCATTGTAGATTTCAGAAAGAGCCAGCATGGTCATCAAACCAGTGCCTGTATTTCCTGCGTCAGATGAGGAAAGTACATCTTTCTTCTTCTGTCCTGGCCAATTTTTATAGAGGCATGATTGTGCTTCAGATAGAAAGAGTGGCAAACACAGCCGAGATGATAGGAAGCTCACTTCCTGTTATTCAGGATACTGTTTATGTGTGCTATGTGCTTGGAGCTCAAAGCATGGTTAGAGACCCCATGTCATGCCCCATCAGAGCCTGAATCTGTAGAGGAGGACAAGCCAGAGCTGGAGCCGATGGAGATCAAGAGGTCAGCTTCATTGGCTTTGGAGAAATGTGGTGAGGAGCAGGATGAGGCAGCCCAAGGCCCCTCAGGATTGGGATGGTTTGTTAGAATGGAGGAACAGGGGCAGGATGACAGAGAGGGCAAGCAATGGAAATAAGGAGCAATGGAGCTCAAGCAATGAGCAAGGACTGTTCCCTCCTGATCCCTGAGCATGGAGAGAGGAGAGAAGGCGGAAACAGCACAGGCCGACCTGATTACTCAGGAGGAGAGTACCCCACTCCTCTTCACAAGGCACACTTGGGGACTGAGATTTAAGGAGACATTGTGGGAAGGGGCATTTGTTGGGAGTAAATGTTGAATTTGTAGAGTTTGGTGTGCCAGGACACACATTTGGAGTTTGCAGGACTGCTTGCTTTTTCCTTGCTTTGTGGACTCATTTCCCTGTTCCTTTGCTTTGCTGGACTGTGCACAGCCAAAGGCTGCAGTAGGTGCATGTGCCCTTTGCTCTCGGGCTTAAATGTGGGAGTGTTTAGGGGGAAATTTAAAGGGGTGTTTGAACTCTCAACTGGCTGTGTGACCTTCGTGCCTTGTCCCTGGACATCACACCCCACACACCCACTTTACGATCTGTTTCTGTTGCTCCTCTTTGAGAGGAGGTTTCAAAGTATTTCTAGCAGGAGTATCAGATTCTGTAATAGCTTTGTTCCCTATACCATCCATCTGGTAAACTCACAAGATTTGTTTTTCTCACTATGTACATTTATACATCTGAACTAGACCATGTTGTATTTCTGTGTCATATGATATATGTGAGTATATGCATAATCTTTTATTTATTTATTTATTTATATATTTTTTGTCATGTTTGCATAGTACATATTGGAGGTGGTGACCCTTTGAGAGTTGTGTGCAATGACATTTCATTTTAATGTAATGCCAATTAGTGTACATTTAAAGTGACAATAAAGTTATTATAAGTCTAAATCATTAAATTAATTAGAAGTTAATATTTTATAATTAGTCGCTGTCTGTTTAGTTTCAGCTCTGTTTATCTGAATTATAGCCAATGCCAAAGTATTTTTATTGTCAACCAAACACTGTAGACTGAAGAAGTCCATGAAAATGTAGACAAAGGTAGGTGAGTTAGTTTATAAAGCAACCATATTACTAAATGTTGAACAGCAATAGAATTTGACAACCTTTCTGAATGTCACAGATAACCTGGTGCTAAGAAGGAAATGTTTCTTCCTCTGAGTTACCAGGGCTATTGATTAAGATTTACACTTAGTAGTAGAAAGAGGAGTGAAGGAATGTGTGTAATTTTGCCCTAACAAAGAAACCTTAAATCTCCTGTCACTATTAGGAGTACTTGCAGGTAGATCTCTAAGAGCCATAGCGACAATGTAGAAATATGTTCCCTCTTCGAGAATTCAGACTCAAGCTCTTTAGGGCTTGGAAAGTAATTACCAATATTTGATGTTTTATCTGAAAAATCAACAGCTAGCAATTCCTAGAGATATATTTGCAGTCTTAAGAACACAGACACAATTGTATTAAAATATTTTCTATTAAAACATTAAGTTGTGCATACACAACAGTTGTGCATTGCTTTCAACTACTGCAGTATATGCTTCTAAGCTGTATATATGAGACACCATTTTGCAATCCTTTCTTAAAACTAATTTAGGTTTTCTCATCATGTTTCCAGTAGAATACCTGGAAAGACTGACAAGTCTGAGGTGGCTCTCAGAATAACAGAGTTGGAAGGGACTTTGAAGGTCTTTTAGCCCAACCACCTGGTTGATACCATTTTAGACAAATGGTTAATTTAGTAGATGATGTTGAGGGATTTCCCTTGTAAAAGTTTCTGCAATGATCCATCTTGTTCTCCAATTCATAATTTTTAATATTTAGAGAGTCGACAACATCTCAGATAATGCTAATCTTCTCCTATTCTAACCCAGGACTGTGAATGTACAGAAGTTATTTACAATACAAAAGCAAGTAAGAAATCCTTGGCCTGCTGATCCTAGATGTATTCAGCATGTTAAGGATGGTGTTGTGAATGAACTTCATAGTTTAGGCATATTCTGCAACCATCCTTGCTTACAGATGGTAATGAAACATTAGCAGTGTCATCTTTTTGGACTGTAAGAGAGCCTGAAGCCTTATTTTGTTCAAAATATGGAAGCCAATGTTGCTTGAATGGGATATATAATATGAAAGACCTGTGATTATCTATTTGTTTTCAGCTCAATGCAAAGTCCTGGAAGTTCTAAAGAGTTTGAGACAAGAGTCCTTCATGAATCAAATTCTCCCCTATGGGAACTTTGCCCACCTTATGGTCCCATCTTACAGTCCAATCTCTGCCAGATATTCATCTGGAAGGAACAAGAGAAAGGTAATTTTATAGTTATGCTCAGTTTATGAAATAACATTTTGAAAATATGTCTTTGACCTTGTTTCACTTCTTATCAGGCACTTTTCTTTTATTTTTTCATTAAGGTTTTGTTGTTAAATATTTTTTTCCTTTAGTGTAAAAAAAAACCTTTAGTTTTTTTTAAAGTTCATGATATTTTGTTGCAAGTCACTTTATTTCTACATTGGAGGAAAAAAAAGAACATTCTATTATAAAAAATATAAAATAGATAAATCTTTGTTTTCATCTGTTAAGTCACATGTTCTGTTTTTTATATTTCACAAGGTTGTTTAGTGTTTGTAGATTTAGAATAGAATACTTTATTTCGTCAATTGTGATTAGACATACAAGGAATTTAAGCTACTATATTGCACAGTATCAGTGAATTCTGGCCAATTTGATTTTGTTGCATATCCAATTATTCCTAGTATAACTGATTTTTCTAAGAAATATAAATATGTCATGACTAAATTAAGATAGATTTTATTTGGTAATCTTTGCTTCAGGTGATATTTCTGGTTTAATGAATTCCTGGTTCATTATACTAGGTATAAGCTTTCACAGCCAATATCTATTGGGCATCAGGGTTTAGTTGTGACCATGAGTCTAGATAATAGATTTCCACATATTTTATAGGCAACTTAGTAGGGATTAACCAGGCTCCTGTCTTTATAGTCAAGTGGCCGGACTTCTGATTGGTCTTTAGGCAAGGTGATTTCCAATTGGTTCTTTGTTCCCAATTGGTTGCTTTGGTTGCATTTGTTCCTGATTGATACATTGTTCATGTTTGCCTTTGCTCATTTTTGGAGTGCTCATTCCTGATTGGTTCATTGTTGGTGGTGAATCCTGGTTGGTTAGTCTGAGCAGCTGAGTCTTGAGAAGACCCTCGTCCAGGCAAATGTATGATTATCCCATTTTGAGGAGCTGATTCTTGGTTGGTTTTGCTTTTGGGCAGAATCTTGATGTGGAACAGGCAAATAACCAAGCTTTGTTAACCTTCTGACATTTTTCTATTGTGCTATACCATAATGGTCATAAAATTCAGTTCAAGGTCACATAGAAGCTGTCAACAAATATGAAAATATTTTGTCCGCCTGCACTGAGAGGCTATTGAGATCCACAAACATCAACCAGGATTGGTTGTATCATTATAAAAGGGAACTATAAAAATTTTGGTTGGTTACCAAACATTGACATCATCACAGCACCTGACCAATCTCATCTGTCCTAGAAGGTGGGAAGTCATGGTTTGGAAGCTCCAGCAAATCTTAGGATTGTAGGTTAGATTGGGATATTGAAATATATCCCAGAAGAAAACAAGAGCAAATGACTTCCATATTTCTACCAAGAATGTTACGTGAACACATCCATGAAGTCCCTAGCAACTGAGCTGACTTGAAAGAGATTTCATCTGTATTATATACAAACCTTTGAAAGTCAGAATCATTTTTTTCTCTGCCTTCATAGAGAAAGTGCTGGGAAAGGCCTTTCTCTTCTGGAGCTTCTGGAAAGTTGTTGCCAATTAAAATCAGCAGGTTGGTGTTCAATGGGAAAAGTTCCTGACCTGGTGTCATTCAAGCTTAATTGTTGCAAGTTAGTTAGGGATATTACTGCATCTATTGACATTTGTGGGTGACAGCAGCTAGTCCAGTCTAAATTTGGCCCCAAATATTTAATCCTTTTAGGAGGCTTATATCAAATTTGGCCCAGTTCATGTGACATCTGCATCCTGCTTCAGTATGTTAGACCATATTTACTGCACATCGCATCGCACCTGCCAACACTGTCATAGCCAATTGACATTAAAAAAAAAACCTTCTAGCTGCGTATCGTCAAGAAAAACAACATTGTTTTAGGACCTCTTATCTCTTAGCTCCCAAATATCCTGTTTCTTCAAACTGCAGTAGCCAGGACCAATAGAAACCTCTTCCTGCCACTGCCTGACTTCATTTCCCAGAGTTAGCACAATCTCATCCGTTCTAAATAACTTCATCAAAACTTCTTTCTGCTCAGAAGCAATAATTATTATTGACAATTATTAGCGATCAATAAGCTAGATACATTATGGCGAGCACTATTAAGGTAAGAAAGGGAATGCCTTGTGGTTAGCATTTTTTATATTGTATTTTTCCCCTCAAAATTTGCTTTTTAAACAGTAGTAAGGTAGAATTGGGCAACACCCCCACAGCCACAATAGAGGACAAGAAGATTTCCTTTGTACTGCTTAGTAAATTTCCTTTTTCCTACTCCCTGTCCACAAGGCTTAAAAACTTGAAACTGAGAAAAAGTTGGGTGTTTTTTTAAAATTCACTGTTCAGTGCTGTGGATTATACTTGCAAAGCCTTTGGAGGGAAGACCTGAATTTACTGGTTGCAATAATTTTTGAACAAATTCGGATATTTATCTGAATTAGGCATTGGCAGAAGTAATTATTGAGAATTAAATAACACATTTTGGAATTCTTGGAATTTGATTTGAGGCTGAAATTTTCTTCTTTTAATTTGGACTATTTTGAAATAATATTGTATTCACTTTATTTTGTGCTACGAGAATTAGTAAGGCTGTTTTTTTAAAAGATATAATTCTTTTTAAAAAAAATATGGGGGAGTATTTAATAAAATTTTCACCAGTTTGTGACTCCAGTTTCTTAGTGTTGTTTTTAGCTTTTTAAAACAACTGCTTAACATGATAATGTTCCTAAGGCTGAATTATAATGTTTTTGAGATAAATAATGTATTATTTGTGTCTGTGTAGAATTCATTTATAGTTACAGCTCTTAGCTAATAATCACAGATATGGCAGTAAGTATTAATTATCTTCTGAAGAAATAAACTGTATTTAATTTTAATTTAATATGAAGAAATACTGGTAGGATTTATGTTAATGAAAAACTCTTCAGGGTACAATATTTTATTAATAGCAATATTTTTATCTTTTTCCAAAACTAGAGTTTTATATTTTAGAAACAAAATTGATTTTAGAATTATAGTCCGCATAATTTCTTTAATAATAATAGACCATGGCTTCCTTTCATTTGATAAGGTTACTGAATATATTTCAGTAATTAATATTGTCAAGCAGGATTGACTTGCTGGGACCATTGCAGTATTACTTTGTTTAAAAATCTTTTTATTTTTATAAACATGGACTCTCTGATAGTAGAATATCAAATGACTGAAATATTGTTTGGTAAAAATAGGATAGGTGGACTTTATTCTGAAGGTAAATTTTTTCAACATCTTTCAAATTAAGTTTAAAATGAACATTTTAAGACACTAATATCAGAATAAAAGGAAAACCTAGTGAAAAATTGGGCTTTTCTATTTATTTAATCTTATCCACACTGAGTAAATATGAAAATCAGAATGATAAACCTGACTATTCAGAGCATTTTTAAAAAGCAATACCCATTAAAGCTAATAAAATTGATGACATCTTTATGCATCTTTATAAAAATGCTTTTAGGATTTTATCGGTCAACTTTGCTATCAATGTATAATTTTATGTACTTTTAGAATATAGGAATAGTGATTGACCTATGACAGAGGGAATTAAATACTATTATTTAAATAAACCCGCACTGTAAGATGTTCAGAACATTTTTATTTTTTCCTGGTTGAGGCTATTGCTTTTCAAGAAAGTATTCTGATGACCATTCTAAGGAAATGTTAAAATCCTGGCTATCTGCATCAAAAGTGTAGTTTAAATATGTCAAAAAGTGCAAATTTGGCTGTATGGTATTGCAGTAATTCTTTATTTGTTCTAACAATGCACTCTTATTTAAATTTGTCACAGTAAACATGAATCTAACTAGGACACATAATCATATTGCCATATGACCACTTCAAGTTGGAGACAAAAACAAATAAAAATATTTCTCCAACATAAATGGCTCTAATTTCTAATTAAGAATAGAACAATAAATAGATGAATAATGTACAATTACAATAAAATGCAGCAGTAGAAAAAGATATGTTCTTATATTTTCACCTATTAGAAGAGTTTTCTCTTCTATTAGGCATAAAATTAATCTTATTATCTGTTTGTAATAAGATTGTGGGTGCTTTTTTTCAACTCCTGTTATTTAAAATTATAAGAAGGTATAAAAAGGAAATTTTATTCCACAGCAGTTGTCTTGTTTCTGTGGCCATTGATACAATTACAAGATTATAATAATATGCTTTTTTGGTAATACTGGTTATCCTGAAACTGTGTACTGATTACATTTGTGGATAGCTAAACCACCTAATCTGTCTCAAAACATAAGCAGTCTTTTTTCAATTGTTAGTTTCCTTTTTTGTGGTTGAAATGCTGTGCTATATGCAGATTAAATGTCTTCATATTTAGAATGGGAATATTTGAGGTTCCATAGTCAGAGTTAAAAACATGTATTTCTGCGTAATACTCAGGCAATGTATTAACTACAATGGTATTTTAATATTTATCATGATCATTTCCTGAAAATATTGGCATATTTGTAAGAAAAGAATCTGTGCAATATATTTTAATGTTCGTGTTGAAAAAAATTCAGGTATAATTACAAAATAAGGCAGAGTGCAATTATTGTTTATATTTCTTATTTTTTGCCAGTATTAATATAGATCAGTTATTATTCCTTTTTTGTTACAGTTGTTACTCCTTTTTTGTTAGTAAAATAGTTTGCCTGTAAAATGCAAGAGTAACTATTAATACTAACAGATGTGACCGAGGTACCGGTTCAGGTAAATCTTAAATGACTCAAGGTTGCACATCATGATAAAACGCTTTCTTATCTGTTAAAATCTTCAGTAGACAATGCCACTGCAAGTTAGGCACATCCAAACAGACCTAGCTGCTCTATCTTCAGAGCTAAAAATGAAGGGTGAAATAACGCAGTGGAACCCTGGGTTCTCTAACAGAAGGGCTTGGAAAGATATTTCATACAGAGACTGCTTTAAAAATGTGCAAACCTTTCTGTATCTATAAAAGAATTAAAGTTTGATGCTGATGTAGATATCAAACTAAAGCTGTAGATATCAAACATAAAGGAATCAGAAATAGAAGACATTTGACTGTGCTATTAAATATCCTATAGAAATATACAAGAGCCTTATTGTTCACAGACTTAGTTCTATTATGAATGAAAAAGAAACATTTTCCTCACTATTACATGAATGTTATAACTCACTTCTCACTAACTGCAATGATAAGGAGTGTGAAATACTCTGACCAAGGATGGTTGAATCTTTCGGATGGTTGTATCTTTTTTTGGACGCGAGGGTTTGAGAGAGAAATGCAGAAAATACATCTATTCTGCTTTTGTCGTGCTCATGTCATACAGTCAGTTTAATTATAAGTTGTTTTATCAATGAATCACTAGTATAGTTGATGTTTCTGGTTGGTATTTTTATACAACTTCCTAAAAACAGAAGATACCAATGTTCTAAAGAAATGTTATTCCTCTTCCTTCCCAATTATTTTATTCCCTTGATTATTCATGCAAAATATTATTAATCCAGTGGTTTTTCTTTATTTCCTTTATGTGAACCATCCTATAATCATCAGAAGATTTTTAGGATTATTAGATAAATCCAGAGTTGGCAATGATGACACCCACCAGAATAACAACATTATTATCTCTTTTAGATTCCGCTAGCAGATCTGTGAATGAAATAAACATGAATTTAATTTAAAATTTTAATTAGATAAAATATTATAATAATGTCAAATATCCTGAGATTTCAGGCAAGAATGCTGACTTCTGGCAGCTTTGATAGTCTAAAATATTAAGTATCAATATATAGATATGTATGATAGAGAGATAGAGACATAGAGATATAGGCACCACAGCAGGGGGCAGCACTAAGCTAACTTTGATCATTCTTGAAAAGACTTAGCAGGGTTTTGAATCTGGTTTTACTTGGCTGAGAAACTATTGGAAATTGCAGGATTGTAGGTTAGATTGGGAGGTTGAAAGATTAAGAAAGTGGAAAGCATTTCTTTACTATTGTCAGGAAAAATAGATAGACATGAGCAGTTAAGGTCAGCCTGAGGAAACCTTTGTCTTATTACAAGGAACCTTCTGATGCTACAAGTGGTCTCTGGTCCACAGGTTGAAAGACATTGCCTTATACTGTAACTCAAATTTACTGATCTTCTTATATAGATGTTCTTATATAGATGTTAAGTTGAGAGGTGTAGATTAGTTGCATTGTGATGGATAATTTTGGTAGTTCTGCTATATGAATAATCTTAGACATCTGTTAGATTTCTTAATGCCTAGTTTTTAGATTATTTATGTGCTGTAGCTTTGGAGTTGAAGAACAGATGCTTAAGCAATAAAAACGCTACCTTATTACTTGAAGCCTGCTTAAAAAGAATTGATTTGTAACAATGATTAAATCTATAGTGGTCCTTTTAATGCTCTTCTCCATCCTTTAAAACTCCTTTATATTCCATTCTATCGCCACATAAGGGATATGTACAATTTTTCAAACGGCTTTTAGCTGGAACAGTGGTTCCTAAACTGGGGGTAATTAGTCTCAAGAGGGTAATTTGGGCACATCCCCAAGATAATGAACCTATTTGTAATTTTGAATGGAGAATCCAGTTTGGGATGCTGCTGCCAAGATGCTTAAGTAAAACAACATGGTTTAGATTTAAAAAAGAAAAGAAAAAAAAGAAATGGATTTGTTTGAAGTGTTAAAAGAAATCTACACAATAAGCCTAATTTTTTTGAAGAATATACCTTCAAAACATTTTTAACTGCTTTTGTGTTTTATGGTTTTAATTGTGATATTGTTCATTGTCCAGAGTCAATTGGATTGAGATGGGTGAGTATAGAAATTGAGTCAATAAATAAAATCTTGAGTGAACTTTCAGATATAAATTTTGTGGGAATCTGAAAATTATACCCTGAAGTGGTCATTCTTAATAGACACATTCTTAAAAATTGTGTAGAAAGGGTAGTATATTAAAGTCCCAAATGCTTTACTCTTTTAGTATAGATTGGTTTTAAATCTGAATTTAATTAAGTAAGTACTATGATTATGTTACCTAATAGTCAGATGAGATAGAAACAAAGCTTGATACATGAACTTTAACAAGGAAGTAATTATTAGCAAGTCCTGGACCTATCCACAAGTTGGTTTATTACAAACTGGAATAATATAACTAACTTTTTTCTTAGGTTACGCGAATATCTTCTTTTTATATGACTGATGCTTGCTATATTCTGAAGAATCCCCAATCACGTATGCAGAACCTATTGTGCATAAAACTGAACACATGTAAACTATCTTCATGGGTTCAAATGAATTCAACAAGACACTGAGTTGAGGTCAACAGACACAATCCTGATTATTCATGAATTCATTTCTTTATGGAATTCTTTATGTAAAGAATTCTAAGGAAGTAATAGCATGCAGTCCCAGCTTCCATTTCTATCAGCTATGGTTTTCTCTTTTTGATTCTGCAGAAATATTTGCTCACACTACATATGTTTGTCAAATGGACGGTATAATGTAGCTATTTCAGATGTGCTATGCTCCAAAAGTATGACTAATAAGTAATAACAATTACAGTCTAAACTATCTGGAAAGCAGTAGGCTGGAAATGGCTGCTGCAAAGTGTCCATACAACAGTTAAAATCAATCTGCCATGTGGCTGAAGGGAGGACAAGACAAAATATTTCTTTTATGTTTCTAAATAATACAGTCACTTCAAAATTACGAACCAATACTATTAGGGACCAATATTTTTGGTGGACATTTGTCATTCTTGATATTCTAAAATATTTTGTAGAAAAATGCACTTAAAATATTTTGATAAAATGTTCTAAAAAGTTTTGTAGAAAAATGCACTTACTACCTAGATAAATAGTAAATATATTGACAAAGGATAATGATAACAAACCTGTAGACAGATATTTCCTGTCTCCATTTCCTTTCTAATAGCTCATCAGATCAGGGGCTGTCATTAAAGGAAATTTTTCAATGGGAACTTCCTGTCTACTTTATCTAATTCATTAGAAAGAATGAATTTCTGTTCAATATAATGTTCAGAAATTAGCAATTTGAAATAATAATAATAATAGCTTCCTTCAATAACACCAATGGTTTATTAATAATTTCCACTTTCTGCAATAACGTCAGTGGTTAACATCAGTTTTTTGAAATAATACTACAAAAAACTGCGGTACTTGGAACATCATACATTTTCAGAAGATACTTGATTGATATCTAGGATGCTGATCAGCACCAGTCAATGATATTTGTGATACGTTTTTAAATGCTCAGTTGACTGAGTTTCATGTTTAGTGAATAAAAGAGATAATAATAATGTTGAGGAACATGTTATTATAATTTTCAAAAAGGCTTCTATAGTTCAGAAATATGTACTTATTTTATTATACTATATGGAATTAAATGAAATATATGACTGTCATCCTGATTCTATCCTGAATTAAGGAATTATAGGGTTGTTAAAAAGGGAGGGTTTTTAAACATGATTCTGCAAAACAAGTGGAATCTTTGTTGTGATATGTATTATATAGCAAACAACTCAATTAGATGTTACCTGAACTTTAGGAAGGACAAACCATTGCCTTGTTACCATTGTGGAATAAAACTATTTAATAAACTTTGCTATTGTTATTTTTAAAAAAGAAATAATGATACATAAAATACCATAACCATCACTACACTGGTTTAAGATAAAATTTTGTAAAATTGTTAATAATTGCAAAATGGGTAAATAATGTAATATGTTCCAGATAAATGATATTGTAGTTTTTAGTATTTTCAAGGAAGCCAATCAACCTCCAACTAGTTTAAACTGGGTTTTTATATATGTGGATGTATTAATTACCTAAATATATTAATTTATTATCCAACAATTAAAGAAAGTTCAGAAATTATTCATCCCATCCCTACACCCCAAATCTATAACCTGTTCTTATTATCCAGGCTTCATATTGTTTAGGTTTACAAAAGTGAACATCTTTAAAATTGTTTATAACAGTTAGGCAAAACTTGTCAAGTGAAGGTTAATTGCCTTTCAGTTAAAGCAGTTCTTTGCACAGATGGGTTATCAGGCCCCAACACTCATTACAAGATTAATCTTGTTTCCGACAAGACTTCCCTTTCCTCCAACTGATTTTGCTCAGGCACTGGATCTTTCATCAGCCGTTAAAATAAGGGTGGATTACCCCTGGGATATTTAATGTTTGAGTGCCATGAAACAATACAGAATGTGTGACATATCAGCAAAGAACATCTTTAAGAGACAGCACATTTTCTTAGCATTATGAAGGCCGAGATTCATAAACAACTGAAACAATTGCAAGGCTTTGAGTTAGTCCCACGAACCAGATTCATCCTGAGCCTTCCTTCAAATGTTAGCATTGTTCTGAATAGACTTCAGATTCTTTTCAAGGCTGCATTTTCTTGTTATTTTAAGGAATGTTTGTGATGATTTTTATGAGATTTGCAAAATCACTACTGGGAAAACTCATGAGTTATACTATTCTTTAAAAAGGACTTAGCATGATTGCCACAGTTCTTTTGTTTCCTTTTGATTTAAACAAGGTTTTTGTTTAAAAATTCATTTAACATTCAAGATGATTTTTCCTGGGTAATTGTGGTGGTCTTCATTAAATAATTATTAACTCTGCATTCCATCTGAGGGAAGAAGTTTTACTTTGAAGTAACGGAATACTAGATTATTTATTTCCCATTCTTTTGTGTGTGATTTCTTATACATTTAACAATAACTTTTAAAGCAATACAAGAAAGATTTGACTGTCATATGATATCATTTGCCTAACATAAAGGAGTAACTAAAAATATTTCCAAATGGCATCCTATAGAGAGTTATTTTGTCTGCTAAATACTCCTATGGAAGCAATACTGAAAGGAAATGTTGCCCCATAATTTTATTTTATTGAGTGGCTTCATATATTGTCAATATGAAAAAAGTTGATGGATCAACTACCTATATGAGAAAAACAAGAAATGTAAGTCACAACTAGTGTAGAACAGTAAAAGAGATATAGGAAGTACTTCTTTAAATTCATAAAAAATGTATTCAGACTAAGTTTATTTTGGGATGTTTGATATAACTTGGCAGAGATTTGGCTGTTATGTTCCTTCCATGAAACCAGTAAATTCCAAAACTAATATTAGCAAATATTAATAATCCCAATCAACAATCTACCTTGTATTTCCACAGAATTTCCTGCTCCGTCCTCCAGTCAGCAACTAATTTGGCTTCCATAAAGATTTCCTAAACTTTAAAATATTTTGCATCTCAGGAGGACATAAGATAGAAAACAAGAAAAAGCTGCCTCAAGTATGATGTGTAGAGTTGGACAGTCTATTATTAGTCTATTTCAATGTCCATATTTTAAATTGTAATTCTGTGACTGCACCTTGGAGACTTGCATTAAAAACCATAACTTTGTATCATCCTTTTTTTAAAAAAAAATCATTTACATATACAATTTTTGTACACAGCATTTTACAATACAATATATACTGCACTATTACAAAAGACAGTTAGATTCCCGTCTCCAAAATGCTCTAGAAAATATATACTTAGTTGAACTTTCATTGCTTAAAAAAGAGATCCAAATGTTTGTATCTGCTGGAATAGTGTGGTGATCTCACAGCATATTTTTTTAAAAATGCTGCCAAGCCAGGTAAGGACAATTGCTGTCATCACTATGTGAGTATCTACAGATATTCTATCTTCATTATCATCATCATCATGATATATGTTGCCCTGCTTCCACCGATAGTGATATAATATTGCAAGATCTACTTAAAGCATTTTGTAGGATTCTTGCTACATGCATAATTAATGGCATTCTTGTCTTTTCCCTTACTCTCTGAGTGTCTCAGTCTTATGGCCCTAAAGAACTAATATTGGGAAGCAACCCAATGGAAATTGGAAGTATATATGATTTGTCTCTTGCTTTGGAAAATTTATATAGTAGATTCTTGTAAGAACTGCTTGTAAGTGTTTTGCTAAGCAGATTCAACACAATTCTTTGTGTGTTTACAAGCCACTCTTTTGGAACAAGTATTTAGACAACCTATTATAGCAACCTCATCTTCAGAATTCCTACCAGTTCACAGAAGTTGGCTGGGGAGTCACACATCTTTTTTCTAGAGTTCTCAAATTCCACATCTTCTGGACCTCTGCTCATTTTCATCAGCATTAAATAACTCAGTAAATAAAAGGAAGGCTGCCCTGTTCATTCCCAACCTGGGCAAAAAAAAAAAAGAATAACAGTTCTCTCACTGAATAGCAATTCTCTCTCTCTGATATTGGCCTACTTAAGCTCCACTGCTACCAGTTCTCCCGTTGCTAGATTCAGCAATTTGGATTGTCTGGTTTCCATGAGTTCTATGAGATTTGTCATAGAATTCATTGGAGGCTTCTTTCTCCGGATAATTTTCTTTATTTGCCAAATGACTGATAAGATATTTCCCTGCCTATACTGTATCTTGAGGTACCTGAGTATGTAGCTGGCCACCTTGCTTTTGAATGTCATCTCTCTCCAGTCATAGGAATCACTGTATCTTCTCAATAATTATTATTACCTTCTGGAACAAATCATGCCATCAGCCTTATCATATTTCTAATCAATAGATATATTCTTCTTGGAACAGCCAAACATAAGATGACGTAATTCATTACATATACTGATTTTCCACCTATATCTTTCCATCTAAATATGTTAATTAATTTCCCTTGCATCGGCCCGTCTTGGATGGTATATTAATGAGCTAATAGTTCTGCCAGTTTGGACAGTACTTTGAGTGTTTCCGAATTCTCTCCAAGGTGGAATGTCTATTTTTATATCCAACAATAACATGGGTTATGTGGGTTGCCCAATACCAAACAAGCTGACACAATGCCAACCCCACTTTCAATCTATATGCATACAATAGTGTGGTCATCAACCTGTTCATCCATAGTTAGCTAAGTATTCAAGAACAAAAACTGCACCCCTTAGTTCTGACCCTCATCAAAAGATTTTTGTAATTTCTTAATCTTTTGTAAGAGGGATGGGATTTCCAGACAATAAGAATCAACTTTTTGTTCTGATGGAATGCACCTCTGCTATATCTTTTTCCACCTGTTCCTCTAATCATAAAAGTCTTTATAAGGATTAATAGAAGTCATCCACCTGCAACTTTCTCATAGTTTTAAATGGCCTCTATAGCTAATGGTTGCTTCTTTGTTGCATCAGTTGTATCTTCTCACCAAGCCTTTCTCTGCTAGCGAACCAACCTGACTTATTCTCCTTCCATCAAACCTCAATCTTAATATCTTGTATTCTACAGCTTGGTTGAAATTGTTATCCTGGCTTCTTGAAAGCCAGCCATACAAGAGTCAATGAAAATCCTTCGCACAATAGGAATATTTTTATCTCCAGAAAGACCATATGAAGGGTGTGGTCTTACTTCCCAGTTCTTCTCCAAATATATAATAGTAATTCTAATGCTTTCTTTGACCTGACTAAGCAGCCGACTCCACACTAAGTCTCAGAGAGTGTCAGATATATATGCAGCTTTCCTTCAAATAATCATATTATCAAAACTATGCCAAAATCCATTCTTTGGTCAATTGATGTTAATAAAACTCCACATAATAAACTAGCTACTTATCCATATATAAGAACCATAGAAACTGTAACAAAATTGAAAAATTGATACCAAAAGTGATGGCTTGTTTTTTGTCTTTGTTTTCTAGTAAATGCATACAGTCTGCCCTTTAGCTCCACCTTTAGCTCCATAGTAAGCTGACTCCATGGTTTCTTCTTGGACCCAAAATACTAGAATTGGCATGATTTGGAACCACAAAACGTGATGGGTGTGCATGAAGGGGGAATCTTCCATCTAACACTCCAGTTAACTCTAGAAATTTCCAGTGGCTGTCTAGAAGCTTGTAGTATATGCATGTAAATTTAATGATGATCTCTTTGGAAACTCCAATAATATAGACACACATAAACACAAGGAACTGAAAAATGTTTTACTTTGAAAATTAGCTTTTGATTGGAGTTATATCTTTAAATATATTGGTTTAGCAAAATTCCCTGAAAACAACACTTGTAAGGACTGTTTAGATTTAGTGAATGTATTATTTTGTTTAGTTGTTCTGCATCTTTATTCAGATATTTAAACTGTGACAAATATTCACCTCTGCTACCACAGTTTACTAAACTATTTATTGTTTAAGTACCTTTAGGCTTTTAATTTGTTACTTTGTTAACAATTTGTTAACAAATATTTGTTGAAAAAGAAAATGATGCATTAGGTATAATTGCCTGAATTTATTCAAACAAGATAGTTCTTGTAATAGACTAATGTGTAAAACTAATATTAATGTAAACTAGATTTTGATTCCTGAGCAAAATGAAATTAAATCCTGCAAAAATTACATGACTATTAATGGAGTCTAATATGTAGAAATACTTGATACATTATTTCATACATTTTCAGTCATAAACTTAAATGCATATTTTTATTGGACAGCCAGAGTGTTGTGACCATTTATACAGTATAGGAACTTAAACAGAAAGACCCATAAAGAAACTTTATAAGGACTGCAGCTGGGATGAACAAAATGAGTGAATGATGCCAGGATCTTGAAAACCCATATTATATCATAATGGAAGAAGTCAACTAAAAAATGACATGTATAGAACATCTTCCTTTGAAAGGGGATATACCGTGTTTCTCACAAAATAAGGCCGGGTCTTTTTTTTTTTTTTTTGACCCCTGAAAAAATGGCTAGGTTGTCTTTTCGGGGGTGACTTAATTTCCTCCCCCACCTAGAGCAGCCCATATGCACGTACCTTGCCACGAGGCCGCTTCTATCGGCCAACAAAAGCTCCCCGAAGGCAGAGTCCCCAACTGCTTCAGGCCGTGGCGCGGCTGCCCATGTCCCCTCACCTTTAGGCAGTCTCTTTCGGGCAATGGAAGCTCCCAAAATACAGTCAACAGCCACTTTGATCAGCCGGTAGAAGCGGCTTCAGGGCAAGCACACACACACACTCCCCTCGATGCAAGGCCGCTTCTATCGGCAGATGAAAGTTTCCTTGAAGGCAGAGTCCCCAGCCACTTCAGGGCGAGGTGTGGCTGCCCGTGTCCCCTCGCCTTTAGGCAGTCTCTTTTGGGTGATGGAAGCTCCCCAAATGCAGTCACCAGCCACTTTGATCGGCCGGTAGAAGCAGCCTTGGGGTGAGCGCACACACATACACTCCCCTCACCCCGAGGCCACTTCTACCAGCCGCTTGAAGTGGCTGGTGACTACACTTGGGGAGCTTCCATCGCCCAAAAGAGACTGCCTAAAGGCAAGGGGACACAGGCAGCCACGCCTCACCCCAAAGCAGCTGGGGACTCTGCCTTCAAGGGAGCTTTCGTCTGCCGATAGAAGCGGCCTCGCAGCGAGGGAAGTGTGTGTGCGCGCTCGCCCCAACGCCGCTTCTACCGGCTGATCAAAGTGGCTGGTGACTGCATTTGGGGAGCATCCATCGCCCGAAAGAGACTGCCCTAAAGGCAAGGGGACATGGGTAGCCATGCCACGCCCTGAAGCAGCTGGGGACTCTGCCTTCAGGGAGCTTCTATCGGCTATCGGGGTATTCTAGCCTAGGCTACCTGCAGGGCACTCCTAAAGGCAAGTTTTCTCCCCATCCACCTCTGCCCTTCCCCCCCATTTCTCTTCACTTTGTGTAGTTCTAACGAACGATGTGAGAAATGGCGGGGAAACGCATGGTTTAAATAGGCCTAAATTTTGGCGGCGGGGCTTAATTTCACTTCATGCCTAGAAATCATGTTGGGCTTCCTATTGGTGGAGTTCCATATTGTTGGAGAAACATGGTAGGTATATAAGAAGTTTTTTTAAAAAACAACAACAATGAAAGTGGGCTGAGTGTGATGGGCAGGATACTGATAAATGAAGTTATAAGTCGTGATGTCTTAATTCATAGCTTTAAGGTTTAGTAGATCAAATCTCTTGGTACTTTTTATTTATTATAGCTAAAAACAAATTTCCATGTATGTCTCTGGATGTGAATCAGCAGAGCATAATTAGATAACCCAAGCAAGCAGAACTATGTTTCATGTGTTTTGTGAGCCCAAGTATATAGACTGATTATGCAAAATAGTGATGGTGAGAAGATTGTTATATTTATTAATACTATATATTTGACAAAACATGTAACATGATCAAGTCCTGGAGGATTCTTGGTAGCAAGCAACAACATGTACAAACAAAAACAAAAAAAAATCAATCACAATAAAAGCATCATCAAAGTGCAAAAAACAAACTCAAGATAGGTCCCCACAATCCGACATCGGTCTATTGGGGACCATGTATTTTTCTTTGAAGAAGGTATTCCACAGAGTCAGAACCAGTGATGGGATTCAAATTGTTTTACTACCAGTTCTGTGGGTGTGGCTTGGTGGGCATGGTGTGGCTTAATGGGTATGGCAGGGAAAGGATACTGTAAAATCCCCATTCCCTCCTCACCCCACTAACCTGCTTTCCAGCTCCGTTCTCCTGTGCAGGGCAACAAAAGAAGACCCAGCCTATCAGCTGGGACTCAGGAGGCAGAGAATAGATGGGGGCAGGGCCAATCAGAGGTGGTATTTGTCAGTTCTCAGAACTACTCAAAATTTCTGCTACCAGTTCTCCAGAACTGATCAGAACCTGCTGTATACCACCTCTGGTCAGAACCACCAAATGGACTCAACCAAATTGTGATTTTGGATTTGTTTTGCAAACAATTAAATCTGTCTTGCGGAGTGCTCAACTCCTGTTTGTTTTTAATCATTCCTGTCTCAAAATTCGGGAAAATCATGCACAATCAGAGTCAGAGAAAGTTTAAGTAGATTCACAAAGGAGCTTATTTGAGAAATGAAATTTGAGAATAAATCCAATTGGATTCTTAGAATCAGGATGCTGAATTAAGTAGATCCTTGCTGTGGTCTTGCAGACCCATTTTTGCATTCTTATTTTACAGTACTGATTTAGCAAGCGTCTAAGTCTAGTGCACAAGAATTAAAATTATTTTCAACAAACATCTAAAAGGAAACATAGCTGGCATCTGCTCAATGTATTATGTAAAACTCATGTTCAGTGTAGCTGGGGATGGATGCTTCAGATATTTTCTTTGGCTCAGTCTATTGTTTTAGGTTTTTCAAGGCACTAATTGAAATATATTCTGAAGTTCTTTCTTAGTGAAGTTTATTTCATGGAGAACAAATACGGATTTTAAAAAATCTAATAATTAAAAAGTAATTAGATAACATTTTTAATAAACTACTTTTCAAAATTTTCCAATGCAACTTTAAACTCAAACACTCGCATACTTATGGCTTGGTTTATTCCGTGGCAACTATTTATTTATCATAGTTACATATACCACTTGAAAAGCTTTACTTTTGGGTTTTCTTCTATACAACTTAGGCTTTTAATAATTATTACATTTCTTATTTTCTTAGGATTCAGCTTTCCCGTTACATCCATCTACTTATTTAGGTCACTATTTCTGTGTACATGGAAGGCCAATTTACATCCTAACTTTAGCATGGATATGTGAATATATTCCTGTGCCCATCCTTTATTTCTTGGGTTGTATTGATTTCAGCCCTATGTATTTTTTGTTAATAGTTCTAGAGACAGCAGTATGCCTTGATACATGTTTTCTTTTTCCTGGTTTGCTTGGGAAACATCACAGCGAAATCCCTTTCCCTATGCCCTAATATAGTTAACTTTTACCCTCCTATTTATGTTAAAAATATTTCATTCAAAGGACAATTAAGCAGTTAACATGGTCCATGTAGATAAAATAGGTAGAACATCAAAATAAAGTGATTTATTTAAAAGTAAATAAATGATATTCTAACAGAGATAATCAGCTCATATGAAGGAGTAGTGTTCTTGCAGAAATTCTGGATGGTAATATAAAAAGACATATGATATCAGAAGGCAAATCACCAAAATCAAATGGTTCAAACAATTTCAATTCCAGTTCTAAATTCTTTAAATGAAAATTTAGATAAAAAGTTTGATTATTTAACAACAGTCATAAATCAATCTAAGGATGATACTCAGATACAGGTAATAGCAGCTAAATCAGACTTGCAATTGGGTGGATTGGAAGTCAATTTGTTGCTGACAGAATTGAAGGAAAGAGAGAATTGCAGGTGCTTTGAAGAAGTCAGAATTGAAAAGGCTTAGAAATGTTAATCTGGATCAGTAATGAACTTTCTTAAGAAAATTGATGGAGATTGTGGAATAGCCTTATATACAATCAGAAGACAACTGTTAACAGATGTTGTGATTCAACTTGTACAAAAACCTGAATAACAAGAGCTGGGGAGATATTTACAACAGAGTTGACTTTGGGAAATAAGATGCAATTGTTTGGAAATAAATACATAAGTAAGTAAATCATGTGAATTTTTCATTTAAATTATTTTGGAAATTTTGGAAGTTGAAAAAAAGATAAGATAAGATAAGCTTTATTGTCATTTTTTACTGTGAGCATAGTGGCCCATATTAAAAAGTAGCTCTATAACCATGCTTTGCTATGAAACTATGTGGTTGGGCTTAGTTTTTTGGGGGGAAACTAAGGGAAAAATATCCCTCTGCCTACCAGCATCCATCAGTATTCATCTGGATAGGATCCTGTCAGTATATGAGAGAGTTGAGGGCTGTTTGAAAAGTGAAACAATATTTGCTGTGTGAGCAAGGATACAGCAAGGAACCTGGGCGTGGCTTAGCTCAACTGTTTTGTACTGAAGCTGCTTGGTGCTGTGAAACTAAAACTGAAAGTGAAACTCCTCTGCTTGTGTTTTGCATTTAGAACAGAATTCTTTTCAGGTGGGGAGGGGGAGTAGAATTCCTTAGCATCAGAGCATGTTAATAATAATATACGAAACACTAACGCTCTGATGGTCATTTCGAAAAATCCTTCATTAGTGAGCACCTAGAAGCCAAGAGGAACATACGTGCCAAATTTCAAGTTTGTAGGTCTTACGGTTCTGGAGATTTCTGGAGATCTGATGACGTATGAATGGTATTTTGCTTTGATAGATAGATAGATAGATAGATAGATAGATAGTTATTAGTTTATTCTTTAAGTTGTATTTGATTTAGACGCCTTGAAATTAGTAGAACTTATTAGTTCTAACAGGTTTACTCTATTATGTTAATATATTCTTAACATATTATATATGGTTTAGAATCCTTGTCCAATTTTTACTTAAACTGATAAAGTGGTGTGCTCTACCTGACATGAGCTGATGCCATGTGTCAGTTGTTCCTTTAATTGATTGGTGTTGATATTTCATTCGTAATATTAAGCATATAGTGCTTATTATCTTGAAAATATTGTTGGTTTTTAATATTGAAGCATTACAAGTATTCCTGGAAATAATTTTTTAAAAAAATCAGTTGTCTGTTTGGCTGATTTGGAAACCCCAGTTTTTTTAAATCGCTGGCAATGTCTTTACAGTTGTACAGCTTTTCCAATTCCAGTTGAAGTTCCTTCTACCTGCTTCTTTTTCCTTCTCAGAGTTTTTACAAAACCAATCAAAGCAGCAGCTTCATTCTTCTTACAACAACACATTGTTTTATGGACATAGGTTACTTGAAGCTCATGCTTTGTTTTCCTGGGAAGTTGGCAGTACTGCAAAAGATAACGGAAGGATTTGTAGGAAACACACTTGTTATACTGCTAAAGTTAGCAACCTGCAGAAAATATCAAATTCCTAGTTCTCAACGATTTTATCAAAACCTTTCTATGATTTTTTTTTAAAAAAATCTTATTTTTCCTATTGATTTAAAGAATAGAAAATGGAACATATTGCCCTTTATATACATACGCGACATCTGAAAGACAAGTTATTTGTACAGCATATTCCATACAAATAATTTATGTTCATTACTTCCTTATTCTTCCATATTCTTAGCTATGATGAAAAACTAGCATAATGGTAAATATACCAGTTTTTTGGTAACTGCGTTTCTTTCTATCTTTCTCACATGCTTCCTTGCTCCTTACTGTATAGCTGCATTCAAAATACGTTCTGCAGGTAAAAATAAATTATCAATGCATCATTAAAGATACAGGCTAAAACAAATAAAGAAAAAAATGAAGAAATTGGTAATAAGGCACTAATGGGGAACTTTTATAATACACAGGCGATTATCACTCCATGGACAGTAAAATTCAACCTTGTAACTCGTAATTCTAGGTACTAACTGAATATAGAAGTACTTAAAATGATATGCATAAAGATCAACTGTTCTCCTACAAGCAATTTGTATTCCGGTTTAATGGACAATAAGCTGTGTAGATAGGTTTGCAGGGCAGTTCTTCCAGTGATACCAAGGAACAATGTAGTGAAAAAAGTTCTGTATGCAGATTCCTGAAGTAATGGATTATAAATGCCATGGAAATTTATCTTTCATTTTAGGATTAATACACTATTGCCATGAAGCTGAGGGTTTCTTTCAGCCTCTAGGTGACTTTTCAGTGTGGTATAAATAAGAAGTACTGCTTTTCCTCGAGTATGTTTTTTAAATCATACCTGGAGCTGACTTTTATTTTATGAGCTCTGACAGCCAAATGAACTGCAAGATCTAATAATCAAAGTGAAAGAGCACAATGAAAAATGAGATTAAAATTAAATATAACAAAGAGCAAGCTAATGATGACAGGTATAGCAATGAGCTTTAAAATTTACAATTATGATATTTAAATAGTACATATTCCCACTTTTAGAACTATCAACAGCAAAGGAAGAGCTGTCAAATACATGATGAAGACTATCCCTTGGAATGTGTCAAATGTAAGCAATCCTTCTTGAATAATGAAAGTCAGTCATTCTATTATCTAACCACTTATGCTACAAGAATCTCATCAGACTGCTTTCCTTCCCTTAGTTATGACCAAATAAGACTTCATGGCTGCACAAGTACTTCAAGCTAGACCTCCCTCCCCCACTTGACTCCTCCTTCTAGGCTGGCTGACAGTTTCTTATTCTCTTTCCTATTCCTATTCCCAGTATAGTTGCAATGAACACTTTGGGAAAGATATTCAAATGCTATGTCTATACCTATAGATACCAGAACCTTGCAATTGTTTTACCTGTGACATTCTATGGATACAAATATTGGAATGTTAAGAAGCAGGAGAGAAAGATATTGAAGCTTTTTGAATTTTTGTATTGGAGACTATTGTAACATTACCATGGCTTCCCAAGACCTACTGCTCCAACAGATCTTAGAACAAATGAAATCTGATTTCTTACTTGAGGAGGCACATTGACTAAGCTCATAGTTTGGACACATGAACCCAATCAAGCAGGCTCAATTGTGATGATCTGATCTCTTTAGGCAAAGCTTTATTGACTACATCATTTCAGCACAGATTAAGACAAGCTCTGGCTATTTCCTGCTCAATCCTATATAATTACAGTTTAGCACCCTCCCTCCCTTTTCTTGGTGCAAGTCACACTGTCCAATTAAAAGCCGTTGAATTATTGTGAGAAAATACTTCTGAGGATCTTAGCCACCTGTTGAAATGTCCTTGGTTCCCACGGGTTGCTCTCCTGATGTCTGGAGGAGCTTATATTCCAGTTTCCCCCCTCCTCTTCCCCTTAGTTCATTGGCAAGCTGAGAGGCGATAATGGTTGCAACAGCATAAACATTTTTGGAAGCTTGACAGTGTCGCTGTCTTAATAAGTCTAAAATACTGGTAAAAGTGGCCAGCAGTAAAATGATTGGATTACAAAAGTGATAGGTGCACCCCTAGAAAGTATAAAGGGCTAGGATGGGAACAGATTATCCTGGAGTAGATTTATTTATTGGTCATGAAAATGTACACCAGTTTGATGGCACATAATTGATAGATTATGCATTCAGTCAGTATTACATTTTATAACATTTGTAAACAATAATATCCTTGAAATATCACCTGTAAACATTTCAACTTCCTTAATCCTTTTGTTTTAGAAAAAGTTATGCAAAATACCTACTTCCTGTGATTCATTTTATTATATTCTCATTTACATTTAAGGGAAAATTATGAAAATAGACCTTTTGCACATGAAGGAACCGCACAGCACAGCAACTTTCTGCACATGAAAAAAACACACATTCAAAGACAAATTGATACTAAAATTGCTAAAAGAGACAAAACCTGTTCTTATATGTTTCGTTTCATCTGTATAGACCAGAGCTTTAACAAAGTATAATTTTCTGCTCTTTGTATGTTTTGTCTGTTATTGGCCTTCATTGAAACAATTCCAAATACTAATGTTGACTTTTAAAACCTAAGTATGGATAAAAATTAAAAACATTATTGGGACTGTTCGTTATATACAAATCTGCCCATATCTTAGAATCTGATAGAGAACCCTCTTTCAATTTCCAGACCTCAGTTGATGAGAGCAAGATAAATTACCATTTCATTAGATGCCCCTAAATTGTATAGTTCTCTGCCCTGAGAATCCAGATTAGTTTTTGTTGTTGTTATTGATGATGATGATGACATTGAGGAAAATAATTGCTTTCTGGAAAAGTAAATGATATTTAATGCCTTATTTTAAAAATTGAACCTGCCTATACACTAAATTTTCCTTTTTTCTTTGGATGTATTCCTTATTTATTTTACTTTTTATTATTTGCCTGGAAGCAGGACGTGGTTATTTAATAATAAATAAATTATTAATTTACTTGATCTTGGTTACTTTTCCTTTTTTAAAAAAAATTCAGGAAGCATTGTCAGTTGTAAGTGAAGATCAGTCTTTGTTCGAGTGTGCCTACGGGACTTCCCATCTTGCTAAGTCAGAGATGACAGCTTCTTCTTCCAGTGAATATGGGCAAACATCAAAAATGAGTCCACGTATCCCCCAACAGGACTGGTTATCCCAGCCTCCAGCCAGAGTCACCATAAAAATGGAATGCACCTCAAATCAAGTTAATGGTTCAAGGTAAAAATTTGTAAAATGAAGCTTTATTTTAATTTGTTTCTACATACGTTTCCTTGGGACTTTTCCTGAAGATGACATTAATACCAAGCCTTTGAAATACTTGTCTGTCTCCTATTTCTCTTTCCAAGGAAGAATATAAAGGAGATGCCATGTTTATTTAAATACAAAATCACACCCGTGCAAACACAGAAATAAACTAGACAAGAGCCACACATCATCTAGCTTTGATATGTTGCTATTGTGAATTCATTTGCCAAATCCAGTTTACAGTAAGATAAGAAGTGTATTTATGTGGTTGCTAAGAACTGACAGTGGCTTGATGGCACATAATGATCATAACCACAGAAAGATAAACGACTAGTCTTAGAGTTGCTAAACAGCAGCAACCATTAGTCACAGATAAGTTTCCCTTGACATTGTCTTATTTCTGATGATAAGATTTCTATTCCTTGTGTATTTCTATTTGAATAATAGTATTTTAAATTTATAAATTAATAAATACACCTTTTAGGCAAGCGTATATACTATTTTTGATTTATATATATGAGGGAGGAAGGAAGGAAGGAAGGAAGGAAGGAAGGAAGGAAGGAAGGAAGGAAGGAAGGAAGGAAGGAAGGAAGGAAG
>BHEV01061809.1:0-11651 GCA_004319985.1 Emydocephalus ijimae
TTAAGAGGGAAGGCTTCCACTCCCAGAATCCCCCAGCCAGCCAGCTTTAAGAGGGGTGGGCTTCCACTCCCAGAATCCCCCTGCTAGCCTGCTTTAAGAGGGAAGGCTTCCACTCCCAGAATCCCCCAGCCAGCCAGCTTTAAGAGGGGTGGGCTTCCACTCCCAGAATCCCCCAGCCAGCCTGCTTTAAGAGGGGAGGGCTTCCACTCCCAGAATCCCCCAGCCAGCCTGCTTTAAGAGGGGAGGGCTTCCACTCCCAGAATCCCCCAGCCAGCCTGCTTTAAGAGGGGTGGGCTTTCACTCCCAGAATCCCCCAGCCAGCCATGCTTTAAGAGGGGAGGATTTGCACTCCCAGAATCCCCCAGCCAGGATGCTTTAAGAGGGGTGGGCTTCCACTCCCAGAATCCCCCAGCCAGGATGCTTTAAGAGGGGTGGGCTTCCACTCCCAGAATCCCCCAGCTTGTCCTGCAAAAGTGTGGGAGCATCATCACTAGAGACTTTCAGGAAGAGACTGGACTTCCATGTGACAGAACAACAGATAACAATCAGAGTTGGAAGGTACCTTGGAGGTCATCTAGTCCAACCCCCTGTCCAAGCAGGAGGCCCTGCACCATTTCTGACAGATAGGTAGTCCAGGCCTGAAAGCCTCCAGGGATGAAGCTCCCACAACTTCTGAAGGCAACTTCTGTTCCACAGGTGGACTGTTCTCACTGTCAGAAAGTTTCTCTTTATTTCCAGGTTGAATATCTACATGTTCAGTTTCCATCCATTGTTCCTTGTTTGGCCTTCGGGTGCTTTAGAAAATAGCTTGACCCCCTTCCTCCTCTCTGTGGCAGCCCCTCAAATATTGATAGACTGCTATCCTGTCTCCCCTGGTCCTTCTCTTTCCTAGACTAGCCAGGCCCAGTTCCTGCAACCGTTCTTCGTATGTTTTAGCCTCCAGTCCCCTCATCATCCTGTTTGCTCTTCTCTGCACTTTTTCTATAATCTCAACATCCTTTTTTATAGTGTGGGGACCAAAACTGGATGCAGGACTCCAGGTGTGGCTTTACTAAGGCTTTATAGAGTGGCATTAGTACCTCCCTTGATCTTGATTGTATCCCTCTGTTTGGGTTTTCCTTGCCTGAGTGTAGGACTTTCCTTTTCTCTACATTGAATTTATTTTTGTTAAATGGTGTAGGGTCTCCTGCTTGGGTGGGGGAGGGGGGGTTGGACTAGATGACCTATAAGGTCCCTTCCAACTCTGATAATCTGTTGTTATCTGATTCACTTCACAATTCTGAGAGAGGTTGTAAAATGGGACAAAAAGTTGTCTCGCAGCCTCATAAATTTTTGGCTCAATCATGGGCATAAGTGGAAGATGACCTGTATTTAAATTATTTTGCATTATTCTGCTTCTAATTATTATTTCTTTTAAAAATGCAAAGCAGCAGTATGTAAAGGAAGTGCCTAGGGGATGGTTGCATTGGTTGCTCTTAAAAAATAAACAACAAAATAATTTTGACAACTGCCTTTACGCAAAGAGGATGAATTACTACACCCTCACACTTCTTGTGGAATGGCGGACAAGCTGCAGCTTCACAGATACCAAAAATCACACACACACACACACACACACACACACACACACAAACATACAAGTCAGCCCTCTCTCAGTGAAGAATAACAGAGTAACAGAGTTGGAAGGCACCTTGGAGGTCTTCTAGTCTACCCCCCTTTCCCTATAGGAGACCCTATACTATTCCAGACAAATGGCTGTCCAATTTCTTCTTGAAAACCTCCAGAGATGAGGGAGGAGGAAGGAAGGAAGGAAGGAAGGAAGGAAGGAAGGAAGGAAGGAAGGAAGGAAAGAAAGAAAGAAAGAAAGAAAGAAAGAAAGAAAGAAAGAAAGAAGGGGAACTAGCTAATTATATAAATTGATAAATGACAGATAGATAGATAGATAGATAGATAGATAGATAGATAGATGATAGATAGATAGATAGATAATGATTGATAGATGATACATGGAGATAAATAGATTAATAAATGATATTCTTGAAAGCTTCCAGTTGTGAAGCTCCCACAATTTCTGTTGGTTCATTGTCCTCACTGTCAAGAAATTTCTCCTTAGTTCTTAGTTGCTTCTCTCTTTGGTTAATTTCCATTCATTGTTTCTTATCCTGCCTTCTGGTGCTTTGGAGAAGAGGTTGACCCCCCCACTTCCTTGTGGCAGCCCCCCAAATACTGGAATACTGCTATTATATCACCCTTGATTAGGGGGCTGGATTAGATGATCTCCCAGGTCCCTTCCAGCTCATTCATTCTATTCTATCGATCCTTTGTTTCATTAAATACTAGATATTCCCATTTCCTGCAACCCTGGTGTGTAGCGCAAGAGACATCTGAAACTTACTAAAAAGGGCCTCTTTGCAAACCAAGAAGATAATTTGCTTATTACCTGCAAACTGCAAATTTATTTTTTCAACCCTAAGTCACCTTGTTGTGCCCATAAAAGGAAGCCACAGCAACTGGCGGAAGGATGATTTTTTTTTTTTTATGAAACATCTTTGTGGGAGCTGACTTTGCATTTGTAACTCCCAATCCTCCACAAGGAAGAAACCTGGGAATTTTCGGTCCCACCCTTCCGACTGTGCAAAGAGTGCTTTTAAAAAGCACTCTTTGAATATTTGCTTTCCCCATGGGGGAAAACGAGTGTTTTTGCTGCCATCAACTGTCAAAATATCTTTATGCTCAAGGAGGAACACAGGTAGGTAGGCCTCACCTTGCAACCACTTGTTTAGTGACGGTTTTCAAAAGTGTTGGAAAAAGTGGACAGAATTAAAATCAGGTGAAGTGTTAATACCACTTTTTAGGGCCTTGGTAAAGGCCACACTTGGAATATTTGCATTCAGTTTTGGTTGCCACAATGTAAAAAAAAGATGTTGAGACTCAAGAAAAATTGCAGAGAAGAGCAACAAGGGTGATTAGGGGACTGGAGGCTAAAACGGTTTTTAAGAACGGTTGCGGGAACTGGGCATGTATAGTCTGTCTATCTGTCTATCTATCATCTCTGTGTCCCTCTGTCTATCTATCATCTATCATATGATCTATCTATCTATCTATCTATCTATCTATCTATCCTTAGTAAGGCCACACCTAGAGTCCTGCATCCAGTTTTGGTCACCACATTACAAAAAAAAAAGGATGTTGAGACTCTAGAAAGAGTTCAGAGAAGAGCAAAAAAGGTGATTAGGGGACTGGAGGCTAAAATATATGAAGAACGGTTGCAGGAACTGGGCCTGGCTAGTTAGTAGTTTTATGAAAAGAAGGACCAGGGGAGACATGATAGCAGTTTCCCAGTATTTGAGGGGCTGACCCAAAGAAGAGGGAGTCAAGCTATTCTCCAAAGCCCCTGAAGGCAGGATAAGGAACAATGGATGCAAAACTAATTAAGGAGAGAAGTAACTTAGAACTAAGGAGACATTTCCTGACACTGAGAACAATTCATCAGTGGAACAACTTGCCTCCGGAAGTTGTAAATGCTCCGACACTGGAAGTTTTTAAGAAGAGACTGGATCACCACTTGTCAAAAGTGGTGTAGGGTTTCCTGCCTAGGCAGGGGATTGGACTAGAAAACCTCCAAGGTCCCTTCCAACTCTGTTTTTCTATATTCTAAAAGTTACAACGGCCATTAAAAAAAGAGACTTGGGACCGCTTTTCACACAACCGTTGGAGCTTCTCCAGGGTCATGTGATCAAAATTTGGACACTTGGCAAATGGCATGTACTCATGACTGTTGCAATGTCCCTGGATCATGTGCTCCCCTTTCTTTAAGAGGGGAGGACTTCCACTCCCACAATCCCCCAGCCAGGATGCTTTAAGAGGGGAGGACTTCCACTCCCAGAATCCCCCAGCCAGCCTGCTTTAAGAGGGGAGGGCTTCCACTCCCAGAATCCCCCAGCCAGCCTGCTTTAAGAAGGGAGGACTTCCACTCCCAAAATCCCCCAGCCGGGATGCTTTAAAAGGGGTGGGTTTCTACTCCCAAAATCCCCCAGCCGGGATGCTTTAAGAGGGGTGGGTTTCTACTCCCAGAATCCCCCAGCCGGGATGCTAGCTGGAGGAATTCTGGGTGTTGAAGTCCTCCCATCTTATGGCACCTTGGATTGAGAAAGGCTGTTTTTTTTCCTGGATTGTCATTCAAGACAAAATTTCTGCTCTTGTGCAAAACCAAATATCTCCTCTTTGGAGGGATTGTCTTTAATTTTTTTTATTTTTTTTTGCCACTCCCCCAGTAGCTGAGTAATTTCCTCTTGAGCCACATTCTGTTTGAATTATGCATTTCCCTCATGAGAAATTTAAGATGCGGTCCTACAGGATATTTTGACGTCACACGGTTCTTAAAATACTTTCCTCCAAGCGTGTCTCTCTGTTCTTTAAATTTCCACTCGACGTAAGCCTGGCTCCCCCCTGTTTCTATTGACATTATTCCAACGCTATCTTGGGGATGGGGTGGGGGCTGAAGACCTTTGAGGTGCCCTCCCGCTCTGTTTTGTTTTGTTTCGTTTTTTTGCTATTGTGTTAAAGCATTTCTGGCATTCTTAATATCTTTAACTTGTAAACATAATATGCTCAGATGGATTGCTTTTTGTTTTTTTAACGGATAGCCAAAAGAAGATGAAAGGTGACATCAAAATTAAACAATTGCAAAAAAAAAAAAAACCCAATTACATTTGCAGAGTTTTACGCAAAACATCTGTGCTTAAAATTCTCATTGTGAATTGGGAGCAGCTGCTCAGAGTACAGGTAGTTCTGGCCTGACAGTCACAATTGAAACCCAAACTCTAGGTCGTTAAGTGAGACCTTCGTTCAGTGAGTTTTGCCCCATGTTACTACAGCCATTCCTTGCCACCATTGTTAAGTGAAACGTTGCAGTTGTTAAGTTAGGAACATGGTCATTAAGTGAATCCAGCTTCTCCATGGACCTTGGCAGGGCAGGAGGTCGCAAAAGGGGGATCACGTGCCCCCCCCCCCGCCCTGGGGACACTGCAACCGTCATAAACACGAGTTGCATAAATACGGGTTGGCCAAGTGCCTGAATTGGACCACATGGGGGATGATGCTGCAGTGGTTTTAAGTGTGAAAAGCGCTTGATCAATCGCTTTTCGGCACCGTCCTAAATTCAGACGGTCACTAAATGAAATATTGCAACCAAACAAGCAATACAGGTAGTCCTCAACTTACAATGGTTCATTTAGTGTGTTCCAAGTTACAACGGCACTGGAAAGAAAGCGACTTATGACTGTTTTTCACACTTACAACTGTTACAAGCATCTCTGTGGTCAGGTGCCCCCAAAATTCAGACCCGTGGCAACCGACTCGTATTTATGATGGTTGCAGTATCCTGGGTTATGTAATTCCCGTTTACGACCTTCTGACAAGCAAACTCAATAGGGAAAAGCCAGGCTCACTTAACGACTGTGTCGCTAACTTAATGATTTGCGGTGATTCACCCAACAGGTCGTAAAACAGGGCAAAGTTCACTTAACAGCTGTCTTGCTTAACCACGGAAATGTTGGGCTCAATTTATGAGCTGAGGATCGATCTGTATAATCCCGGTTTTAAAAAATGATTAAGCAGGAAGCAGCATTAAATAATGATCCATGAGCAAAAAGAAATAATCCATATTAATAACCCCGCTCTTTCTAAAAATAAGTTGTGCCCCCCAAAAAAGCCATTTGTTTCAAAGTTCAATAAATTGAAAGCATGGGTCGTTTCGAAGAGAGCTGAGATGCCACGAAATGTTATGATGCAAACTTTTCTTCCTGCTCCCCATTTTTAGAAGATCTTAATGCAGGGGTCCCCATACTTGGCAACTTTAAGACTTAGCAGATAACAGATAATCAGAGTTGGAAGGGACCTTGCAGGTCATCTAGTCCAACCCCCCGTCCAAGCAGGAGACCCTGCACCATTTCCGACAGATGGCAGTCCAATCTCTTCTTGAAAGTCTCAAGTGAGGACTTGAGGACTTAAACTCCCAGAATTCTCCAGCCAGTCTTAACTTTAATTTTTTTTATAAAAACAAGTTTTATTGAATAAACATTAAAAACAATTGAACACAGTGCGACTTTTCTTGGCCATCATTTTGACCATACAAACTATAGTATAGAGATACCCATAAGTTATTTTCCTTTTTCCCTTATGTTATTATTATAGTGCTAGCTGTATATTTATTTACATTTATCTACATATTTACAACCATCTTTTATACTCATTCATTCGTGTCATCTCGTATTTGTCCATTATATTCCATTCTCCTTGGTTTTAACTTTCATTTCTATAAAGTGTCAACCCTTTCTTTGTCCTTGACTCCAGCCATAATATGCAGTCTCACCCTTTCCTTTGATTTCTAAAGTTAGTCTATCCATCTTTGCACTGACTAATATTTTCCTTATGGTTTCACTTTCTGTAGGGGTATCTTCATTCTTCCAATTTTGGGCATACACCAATCGTGCAGCTGTTATTATATGTATCATTAAATATATTGTTCCTTTACTGTATTTCTCATTAATAATACCCAGTAATAACATTTCTGGTCTAAACTCTACATTCTGGTTAAACATCTCTTCTATCCAAACCTTTATTTTCCACCAGTATTTTTTTTTTTTTGCTTTTATACATTTCCACCACATGTGATAATAGATCCCTATCTCTATGATACATTTCCAGCAATGTGGTGATGAACTTTTACTAATTTTGGCCAATCTAGTTGGAGGAAGATGCCATCTGTAAAACATTTTACATAGGCTCCAGCCAGTTTTAAAGTTGCCAAGTTTGGAAAACTCTGCCTTAACACTAACCCTCCAAGGTTGACTAGGGGAAGAAGATGATGGCCACTTCGCGTTTACCTTTACAAAAAGTCTTGAATGAAAGGGAATTTGATCTCACTACGAATTTAATCCTTTTGATTCTCATCCCATGCCAACTCTAGCTTATCTCTGTTGCAGCTTACTGGATGGTTTTAAATTAAAAAAAAAATCAAAACCAGTCTGGATATCTATTTTTCCATCAAATGAAGGCCATAAAATTACATTCTAGTGAAAACCAGAAACCCAAGGAGACAAATTTGATGAATAGGCTCTGTTCAACCCGCACTTTCTAAACTGAAAAATTGAAATAAACAGGGATTCGTTGGATGTGCCTTTAATACAATCTTCCTCAATCTTTGCAACTTTAAACTGGGTGGACTTCCACTCCCAGAATCCCCCAGCCAGCCTGCTTTTAGAGGGGTGGGCTTCCACTCCCAGAATCCCCCAGCCAGGATGCTTTAAGAGGGGTGGGCTTCTACTCCCAGAATCCCCCTGCCAGCCTGGTTTAAGAGGGGAGGGCTTCCATTCTCAGAATCCCCTAGCCAGCATGCTTTAAGAGGGGAGGGCTTCCACTCCCAGAATCCCCCAGCCAGCATGCTTTAAGAGGGGTGGACTTCCACTCCCAGAATCCCCTAGCCAGCATGCTTTAAGAGGGGTGGGCTTCCATTCCCAGAATCCCCCAGCCATGCTTTAAGAGGGGAGGGCTTCCACTCCCAGAATTCTAAGTAAGATACTTTAAAATAATTTCAGTTTCCAAAACTTTCCACTCAGCATGTTGGCTGGGGAATTCTGGGAGTGGAAGTCACCCTGTTTAAAGTTGGTGAAATTGAGGAACATTGTATTAAAGGCACACCCAATGAATCCAATGTATTTGAAGTCCACATATTTTAAAGTTGACCAGATTGAAACGTGCTAGTCCAAAAGTCAACAGCTGGTCACTTCAGGGCAATTATATAACAAAAATGAAATTATTCTTGGAACAATGCCTCCGGCCTCACTATTGTCAAGAGAACGAGAAGTTATCAAAACACAATGGCCTATTCAACTAGAAACCGAAAGGGGACATTGAGGTGGTTCCAAAATGACGTACTGGGAAGTAAACTTTGCCAAGAAAAGTTTTAGCTGATGGAAGTGAGAAGGAAAGTCGGCCACGTGAAGGCACAAAGGGAGGAAGAGGAGGAGGAGAAGAGGAGGAGAAAGGTGCTGTGGGGTCTCTGAGATTGGATGTTTCCTTGCAGACATTTCTTGACCCAACTAGGGAACATCTTCAGTGCTAGAAGGGAGGAGGAGGAGGAAGAGAAGGAGGAGGAGAAAGGAGGAGGAGGAGGAAGAGAAGAGGAAGTGGTGGTGGATTGGGGGAAGCTTTGTAGTCTCTGGGTTTGGTGGTTTTCTTGCAGACATTTCTTGACCCAACTAGGGAACATCTTCAGTGCTAGAAGGGAGGAAGAGAAGGAAGAGGAGGAGGAAGAGGAGGAGGAGGAGGTAGAAGAGGAAGAGGAGGAGGAGGAGAAAGGAGGAGGAGGAGGAAGAGAAGAGGAAGTGGTGGTGGATTGGGGGATGCTTTGTAGTCTCTGGGTTTGGTGGTCTTCTTGCAGACATTTCTTGACCCAACTAGGAAACATCTTCAGTGCTGGAAGGGAAGAGGAGGAGGAGGAAGGAGGAAGAGGAGGAAGAGAAGAGGAAGAGAAGAGGAAGAGGTGGTGGGTTGCAGGATGCTTTATAGTCTCTGAATTTGGTGGTTTTCTTGCAGACATTTCATGAACCAACTAGGTAACATCATCAGTGCTAGTAGGGATGGAGGTGTATGGAGAGGAGGAGGAGGAGGGGGGAGGGAGTGGCTGTGGGGTCTCTGAGATTGGATATTTCCTTGCAGACATTTCACTACCCAACTAGGGAACATCTTCAGTGCTAGAAGGGAAGAGGAGGAGAAAGGAGGAGGAAGAGAAGAGGAAGTGGTGGTGGGTTGGGGGATGCTTTGAAGTCTCTGAGTTTGGTGGTTTTCTTGCAGACATTTCATGACCCAACTAGTTAACATCATCAGCACTCAAAGGGAGATATACAAACAAATATCTCTGCTTATATATCAGCAGCTCGCCCTGTTTTTGTTGTTGAGAATGTTCTTAGCAGTTCCTTGATTAGATGCAAATAAACAGGGACTACATTAAATACCAGTAATGCATTAACAACATTAATAAATGCTAAATTAAATTCCTAATGCTTTTTCCTGAGCTAGAAGCATAAAATGGAGCCAGGAGCCAGATGCAGCAGCCAAAAGGGGCCAATGCAATCTTGGGAAGAAGTTTTACCCAAAGGATCCAAAACAGATCACCAAAAGAAGTCTTCTTTAATTCCAATCTGCTGATCAGCACTTGTCCCTCCATCTCAGGAACGTAAAGATGGCTGAACTACAACTCCCAGAATCCCCCAGCTACCCCAGTTCTAGAAGGCAGCCATTTTGAGCTTGCAACAGAGAAGACCTACAATAAAAATTGATAAATATCTAAACACGGATTATATTTGCAAGAGAAAGCAGACTGTTCCCTTCTCAAACCACTAAGTATCCAAGGAATTAAATTGCAACTTTAAAAAAAAAAGAAGATTCCAGCTGAATTTTATGAGGAATTTCCTGACCTCTGAGTGCTTCAGGGGGATTCTGGGACTTGAAGTTCCAGCCATCTTCCAATTGCCAAAATTGAGAACCACCGGACTAGATGATCTTTAAAGGTGCCTTCCGGGTCATACCTTTGAAAGCCTTGCAGGCCTTTTCGGTTTTGCATTGGTGTATTTTCCATTTGTTGCAATACGCCCGTTGGCTTTTCATTGTGTGCGTGTGTGTTGTACATCGCCCTGAATCACACTATCTGAATTGGTCAGCCTTGCAAATCTGGTATCAATGGATCGATTCCATCGGAAAGGCCAGAGGAAACAGAATTAAATGGCTGCAAATTTTCTAATTCTCGAAGGAAAGAGGAGAGCCCAGCAAAAATAAATCTGGAGAGACTTGAGTCCCTTTAAAATCAGGAGCTAAGGTGCTAGTCCCTATGGCATTCGTGGCAGGGTGCTGACCCAGCCATTTCTGTTTTTGTGTCAGCCTCCAAGGAGGAAGCATTCAGCTTCCTATCTACGCACTCCATCCAGATTACAGATTAACAGAGTTGGAAGGGACCTTGTTAGGTCATCTAGTCCAACCCCCCCCGCCCAGTTTTAAGAGGGATGGAATTCAACTCCCAGAATTCCCCAGCCAGAAACTGGGAATTCTGGGAGTTGAAGTCCGCCTCTCTTTAAATTGTCAAAGAACTTGGAAAAAACACTATTGTAAATACATACATAGGATGACATTTCCATTGGCAAATCTAACAGAATATATTGTTTACACACCTGTGAGTTCACACCTGCAGGTCAACAGCCACGCGTGTCCACACACACACACACACACACACACACACACAAAGACATTTCCCGTGTCCACCTGTAATTTAGTCACACCGGATCCCGAGGTTTTGCAAAACTCCTGAAATAAAGCTAAGGTAAGAAATGTGCATTTTGAGGGTGACTTTAAAAACAAGGAATTATTATACGCGCTTTTCTTGTAAAAACAAGGAATTATTGTAGAAGGAGAAAAGAGATTTTGGGATAGCAAAGGTCTTCTGGAGAGGAATCTCTCCAATAGTTGAGAAAAATTTGGGCCTTTCGAAGTCCTTGGATCTCCCCTCAGCACTGGGAGTTCTTGACTTATGACAAATTCCCTTAGTGACTGTTCAAAGTTGCAACAGCTATTAACAGAACTAACAGAGTCGGGAAGGGACCTCGAAGATCTTCTAGACCAACCCCTCCCTGCAGGAAACCCTGTACCATTTCAGACAAAGTTTTTTGAAAACTTTACAAACTGGCAGCATTCCCTTAGTCCCATAATCAAAATCCAGGCGCATCTTCCCCAAATGGCAGATACCAAGAGAAGATGCCACATCAGAAGAAAAGTGGGAGAAGAGGGCCTCTGAGCATACACAGAGAGCTGGGTCCTGACCTGCTGGGAAAAGCAATCCAGACCATAAGCATCTGGGAGTGGAAAGAATCTGGATTGAAAAGCCATCCCATTATGTTTGGGCCATCTGTTTTCGCCACACACACACACACGATTTCCACAATGCGCACACTTTACACCTGCAAACTGAGAATAGACTTCGGTCAGTCCAGGAGGGAAGGAAAGAAGGTAGGTAGGTAGGTCTGGAGGGAAGGAAAGTTTGGAAGGAGGGAGGGAGGGAGGGAGGGAGGGAAGGAAGGAAGGAAGGAAGGAAGGAAGAAGGGAGGGAGGGAGGGAAAGAAGGAAGGAAGGAGAGGAAAGGAAGGAAGGAAGGAGGGAGATATGGAGGAAGGAAGGAAAGAAGGAAAGAAGAAGGGAGGGAGGAAAAAAGGGAGAGAGGGAGGAAAGAAGAAGGGAGGGAGGAAGAGAAGGAAGAGAAGAAAGGAAGGACAGAAAGAAAGAAGAAGGGAGGGAAGAAAGGGAGGAAGGAAGGAAAGAAGGGAGGAAACTGGAGGAAGGGAAGGAAGGGAAGGACGCCTCCCTTCATGGGAGCAGTCTGCCCTGCCAGGTTTCCAAGGCCCTTCCGGAACCTCCTCTCACAAGAGCAGTCTACCTGGACAGGTGCGAAGCCCCCTCCGCAGCCTTCTTTCGCAGGACCAGTCTACCTGAACAAGTTTTGAAGCTTCCTCCAGAGCCTCCCCTCGCAAGAACAGTCTACCTAGTCAGGTGCAGAGTCCCCCCTCTCCTCCAGAGCCTCTCCTCGCAGGAGCAGTCTACCCAGC
>BHEV01061810.1:0-20787 GCA_004319985.1 Emydocephalus ijimae
TTAATGGAGAGGCTATTACAAGGGATAAAAGGTGTTGTCCCATATTTTGATGATGTGTTAATCGCAGCCCCAACCCAGAAATTACTGAAGAAACGCCTGAGGTTGGTTCTCCAGAGATTTAAAGACTCTGGTCTCAAAGTTAAAAAGAACAAGTGTTATTTATGTACGGATCGCGTAGAATTTTTGGGATATTTAATTGATAGTCAANGCATCGTTTATTGGACAAAAAAGCAACCTGGGTACGGGGACATAGAGAAGAACAGGCGTTTCGACATGTAAAAATTTTATTGACTTCTGATGCTGTCCTGATGCAGTATAACGAGACTTTCCCTTTAACGATCACGTGTGATGCATCCCCATTCGGGGTGGGCACCATTTTAAGCCACGTTTTGCCAAACGGTAATGAAGCCCCTGTTGCTTATTTTTCAAAGACGTTATCAAAAACAGAACGCAACTACAGTCAAATTGACAAGGAGGCCCTTGCTATAATATCCACGGTTAAGAGATTTCATGAATATGTGTATGGCTGAGCATTTACCATAGTGACTGACCACAAACCTTTGCTGGGAATAATCATGGGAGATAGGCCAACACCGTATATATTATCTCCCAGAATGACCCGCTGGTCAGAATTTTTGGCGGCATACAATTACAAGTTACAACATTGCCCAGGGAAGGCCATTCCCCACGCCGACGCATTGAGCCATGCACCTCTTCCAGAGATTATTGATGACCCCGCTCTGACAGTCAAAACATTGCAGATCGAGACACTTCAAATGCCGCCATTAACGGCCCAGGATATCGCGATGTAAACGAAACGCGACCCCATTTTAGCATGAGTCCTTAGTTGGGTCGAGCAGGGATGGCCGTTAGACCAAATACCTGACGACTACACCCCATTCAAAAATCGGCAAACGGAACAATTTTCTCAAAAGGGCTGCATTATCTGGGGTGATAGAGTTGTCATCCCAGAGCGGTTGCGACCAGCGATACTAAGGACCTTGCACGATGGCCACCCCGGCATCGTGCGTATGAAAGCCCTAGCACGAAGCTACGCGTGGTGGCTGGGTATTGACAAGCAGATAGAGACATGGGTAAAAGCCTGTCGCAAATGCCAGGAAGTAAGCAACGCCCCGCCGAAAGCAACCCCAACCGAATGGGAAAGGCCGAGGGGACCATGGTCCCGCATTAATCTGGACTTTGCGGGTCCTACCAAGGGACACACATTCTTACTGACGGTGGATGCCTACTCGAACTGGCTTGAAATCCATGAAATTAGGAATACAATGACCGAAGCAGTCATTAGGAAACTGGACAGACTCTTTGCGACACACGGATTACCAGACGTTCTGGTATCTGACAACAGGCCTCAATTTACCGCGCTGTCCTTCGAACAGTACCTGGCGGACTGCGGTATTCGACATGCGCTGACTTCGCCGGCGCATCCTGCAGCCAACGGAAGGGCTGAGCGCATGGTACAATTCATCAAGAAAACCTTGCATAAGATGGACTATGGCGACATAGAAGACAAGATTAACCGGATACTCCTTTTGCAGCATATCACTCCGCACAGTGTCACCAATAAAACTCCCACCGAGTTATTGATGGGACGGAAGCTCCGCTCCCACCTCGACCGCCTACATCCATCATATGAATCTGAAAAGCCACATGGTTCTAGTGGGAAATGTCGCAATTTCCAGGTAGACGATTTGGTTTTCGCTAGGAACTTTTTGGGCGATCTGTTGTGGGTCGAGGCAACTATAGTACAAGTAACCGGCCCTAGATCATACCATGTAAAATGTTGCGACAATAGAATTTGGAAATGCCATATTGATCAGCTGCGTTCAAGGCTACAGTCGGGGATCTCCGAGCTCCCTGATTTCCAAACCGAGGGGGGAGGAGATAGCGAGGAAGCTGAATTTGAAACGGCAGAAAGTTTAAGCGGTAGTAGTGACCGCTCAGAGGCAGCACGTGATGAACCTGGAAATGGGATGGCCTCGCCTCAAAGAGATGCCGAGAGCAGTAGTGACGACGAAAACTCGAATGTGGAATGGGAGGCACCCTTTTCACCAGATAACGTCCTACCTCAACAAGACTGTAGCCAAATACCGGGAGGACAACGAAAATCTAATAGACAATCGAAACAACCTGCCTACCTCAAAGACTACGTGACCACACCCCTTAAATGGAACCCGGGGGGAAGGGGTGTTGTGAATCAATAAATGCTTAATAAATATCATTGAGAGCTTGGGGTAAGGTGCAGGGTTCTGGCCCTGCACTTCTGATTGGCCTATGGTGGCGACATTGGATTGATCCATTCGGGAGAATCTGATTGGCTATTGGCGAGCCTCTCCCATTGGTTAATGGAGCTGGCGCTCCCTGTGTTATCGTTGGTTGAATGAGTTGAGAGTTGCCTATATGGAGGGGCCCATCATGACCATTGGGCTGAGCTGTTTTCACATGTAAATAAAGAGTTGAAGTTCACTGTTTCACTGGCTCGTCTCCATCCTTGCACCCATGCTCAGAACATAACAATTTGAATCAGTAAAAACACTTTCCCTGGTTGCTATTACTATTATACCAAGCCATGCCCACAGCTACGCCCACAGTAGGAAAAAATTTTGAATTTCACCCCTGGTATTATCAATCATAAGCCCCTGTGTGCCCACAAGAGATCTAAGTTCAGCCCACTTGAATTTCTTCTACTCTTATCTCCTGCTAATTTCCCTTGGCTATTAGTAGTTCAGATTCTTGTAGAGCACTCAAGTTTACAATACATCTTTATGCACATTAGAACTGCTTGGATTTCCTGGTTTGCTCTCTGAGCTTGCCAGTTAGCTCCCAAATGTTTCATTACCAGGGTCAGTAACATCAGCAACAGAACTTTGAAAGAAGTGTTTTGTTCTATTCTTCTTCAGCTTATATATACTGTATATATCTGTTTATTTTCAGGATAGTGGCAAAGTTATAGCTCTAGGCCAACAGCCCCCAAGCTTTTGGGCACCAGAGATCAGTTCTGTGGTGAGAGGTTTTCCCACAGACCAGAAAGACCCTGGTTTTGTATGCTGCTTGCATCCCACAGATGGGGCCTCTCTTGTTTGCCTGGTCCAGTTTCTGGCTTGCTGTGGCCTGGATCCAGCACATGGACCAGTGTTTGGGGATCGCTGCTCTAAGCAACCAAGTACAGGGGAAATAGGGCAGGATGCAGTGGCACCTTGGATTTAGAAGAAGGGTAGAACTCAGGTGCAATTCCTGCCAAAAGGGAAACTGCCTACTCTGCAACTCCAGGAGAACCTGAGGCTATGCAAGTTTTTCATGAGGAAAGAAGTTACTTTGATAAAAATTGAGAGAAATACTCAATGTCCCCAAAGTGCTTTTTCAAGAGGCAACCGGACTTTCTGTTTTTTCTTTGAAGATGTTTCGCTTCTTATCCAAACTTGAAGAAATGTCTTCAAAGAAAAACCAGAAGGTCCAACTGCCTCTTGAAAAAGCACTTTTGAGACAACCATGACATGAATGACTGAGAATCTCCATAGACATTTAGCTATATTTACTCAAAGCTTCTGTGCAAAGAAATGTCACCTCTTTGTTTGTAAGTGTGAAGAGAAACAATCACTTTGCTCTCTTTCAGCTTGCTTCTCAAAGCCTTTATAGATCTTCTCTAACAATTTATTATATTTATTTTTCATACTTCTTAATCTCTGTTTTCTCTCAGACTGGGGTTCTGAGTGGTGTACAACTTAATCAATAAAATTAAACATTAAGAACAGAATTAGATTATTATTTTTAAGTATAAAACAACATTGTAAAATTACAAAAAATGGAGAATTCCAAGATGGTGGATTAGCAGCTGTTAATACAGTCAACCAGCCCCATGATTGTGTGGGCCCCTATATCTTCCCCACAAGGCTACACAGCCACGTTTTGACCAGGGGTGAGATTCAAATTTTTTGACAACCAGTTGTGTGGGTGTGGCTTAGTTGGTGGGTGTCGCTTGGTGGTCATGTGGCTGGTTGGATGTGGCCAACTCAACGTCACTCACATCGAGGCACACATCTCATCACCTGGCCTCTCATGACTGTGGGGCTGCTGCAACAGCCGTAAGTGTGAAAAATGGTCATATCACTTTTTTCAGTGCCATTCTAACTTTGAATGGTCACTCCACACAAGCAAAGTACCAGCAAAGGAGGGGGGAAAAAACTCCAGAGACATTCCTGAGACAGGAAGTCTAGTCCTGCCAAGAATGTAATAAGGGTTAATGGAGAGGCAGTTTCTGTAAGCAACGCCAGAATGTTTCCTTCCTGCCTTCCTTACAGGATTAGGCCAGTAATTTCTTCTAACAACCGATTCTCAGAACTGCTTAGAATGTTAACAACCAGTTCTAGCGAATAGGTGCAAACTGGTAGAATCCCACCCCTGGTTTTGACACCTTTGCGCAAAGGCCAAGAGAATTGAGGGTAAGATGTTCCACATGGCAGGGGCAATAGTAGAAAAATCTTTCTTCCTTGACCCCGCCAGTCGAATATTTTGACTGACAGGGTCTATACTTTATAGCATGCCTTCCCTGTTGACTGGGAGAGACTGATGTGATGGGACAAAGCACAAACTGGAAGAGTGCTAGAGAAGGATGGGGAAGACAGATGGGCTATGCAAGTGTTGTGAGTTTTGCATGGTGGAAGATATTAAGAAAACCTTGTAGAGTATTGCCTTTCCCAAAAGTTTCATGTACATTCTCCAAAAAGCCCACCTTGCCCAAAAGTTTCATGTACGTTCTCCAAAAAACCCACCTTTGAAATAAGTAGAACATTTTGTTAAACCAATAAGACCACCTCACAGGCCTGGAAAAAATGCTCAAAATTATTTCTGCAGCATTACCTTTGGAAGAGTAATTGAGTTGTGTTAATAAACATAATTTAGGGAGACCTCTGCAAGCTCCCTGGTGTCATGAAACCACTGGCGTATGGCACTGATCTTGAATCAGCACCTCCCTTGTGTGCAGAAGGAGCTGCAAAGCCTATACTCAGAGTGGAGAAAAGACAATTCTCATAATTTATCAATCACTAGTGTTGTCTTTGTTTTTCATGGTCATTCAGTGTTTCTCTGAAAAGTATCCAAAGCCAGAAAACTATTTTCCAACATTAATAAAGAGCTTATGTATAATAACGGATATTCTATTTTTTTGAGAAAATGTGCAAGGAAACAATCAGGTTTTTATGCTTTGAAATGATCAGTTTAAGCAATACAGTCCCATTGCTTAAAACAATGCAATCGTAGTTATTACATTACAGACAAAAATTACATTCACAAGGTCAAAATCAACACCAGATTGGCCAAATGCAGAATCACTTTTCAAGGCAGATCTGTGCCATGTGGCAATTACATGGCACAATGGTGATCAGGAAAGAGACACATCATGTTCATATTTCTGTAAAGCAATTGCTTGGACCTTTCACTGTGCAATTACTATTGCAGCTAATTCATTGCACATGTGATGAGTACATGTGATATGAAATGGAACCTACAGTGGTCTTCCTTGGTATTGAATCAGGACAAATTTTAAATAATGTCATCTAAGAAATCTACAGAGGTTGCTTACCTGATTAAGGCAATCTGGACATTATTGTACAAAAAATGTTGGCCTGTATCCTCTGATGGAAATTATTCAGAGAGCTGCAAAGAATTACCATAGAAAGTGTCAAGTTCGCAAAAGAACGCTCAGAGTCGGTGACTTCATTCAAGCTCTTTATTAACTATTTCCAACAAGCCCGCGAAAGGAACGAAGCCCGCGGCTTTTATTCCTTTCGCTTGCAGGAGTCGCGACCAATCGTTTCAAACGAAGTCTCCCGCTCTTGGCCTCAGCCAATCGCGGAAGACTGCAAACCAGCCAATCGGTGTGGTCTGCTTGGCCAATGAGAAATCCCCGTGTTTTAGCCAATCAAAACACGGGGATTTCAAGTAGGGACATAACAGAAAGCTGTCCACATCACCATTCCTTTTAAAAATGAACTGAAATAGTGATCTGCATCTTGGAAAGATAGACTGGTGCAGTCCAGTTGAATGTTTAGCTTGCAAAATCCTTTGCATGAGTGAAGCTGACTGGGGTGTCAAAAAGTTGAACTCCAGAAAGCTTGGAGGACATTAAGTTGACAAACATGAATTACCTGATTAGAAATTAAACTTGGGAGCTCTCTCTCCAGATGTCTCTGCATGATTGTACATATGTAAATTGCCTCTTAGAGCAGGTTTTTCCTCAACTTGGGAACAAACTACAGAACATTTAGCCTGTTTAGCAGGAAAAGAAAGGGCAGGAAGACGGGAAAACTAAAAAAAAAAGGTACAGAAAATTAGGGAGATTCTGTTGTAAGGCAATCAGGAATTAAGTGAAAAGAAATAAACAAAAAGAAAAGAAAGCACGACCCAATCAGCCTCTGAGTTTCTATCATGAAAAACTTAGTTCAATACTTTCTCCCATGTTTAGAAGGGCACGGAGTTATCAATGCTGAAAAGCTACAAAATGCAGAGGCCAGGGAATGTTTCTCAACCTTGTCAACCTTGAGATTTATGGATTTCCAACTCCCAGAGTTCCCCAGCCAGCATTTTGGCTGGAGAATTTTGAGAGTTGAAGCCCACACATTTTAAAGTTGACAAGACTGAGAAACACAGGGTTGATCTCCACTTAGTAACTGTTTATAAAAGCAAAACCACATGAGTAAAAAGGGAAAAAAAGTAATTTATTTCCACAGTTCTGTAATAAAGGTTGCTTCTCCCCCCCCCCCCCAGTTGTACTACATAAAGTTTGGGGAATATTGAAATATTTTATGGCAATTCTGCGAGTGATATTAAATAGCAAAACAATATATGGAAAAGAGAAGATGCAGTGATATTTTTATTAGGATGTCAGAGGCTTTACAAACTAATTATAATCTTTATTATAACCATTCAGAGGGTCAAAAACCAGGGAGATGGTAGGCAGGCTAGAGATAAAGAAAGAAAATGTGTCTGATTTTAGAGATTTTCTGAATCAATTTTTATGGGAATGATATCACTGCAAATATGAATGGAGAATTGTACAAAGAGATTAAACATTCTGTGGAGTCATTGAGATTTTTTTTTGACAATCCTCCTTTCTCCATACACATCCTTGGTGAAATTAATGTTTTCAGATTCTAAAGCCATTTTTATTTCATGTGTCTTAGTTTCCAGAATCTTTTTATACAAAGAATAAATTTATTTGTAGTGCTACAGGTCAATTAATAAAGTGAGGGAAAAGATGGAAACATCTAAAGGGTTTTAGAGGCCAAAGATAAATAATTATTGGACAGAGAAAGAAAGAGTGAGGAAAATTGAATAGATAGTCTTAGATTGGGTACCTACATTTTTAGACTTTGAAGAAACAGGATAAGAAGAGTGCTGACACCCTTGAACTAGGGGTTGGAGAAGAACTCTTAAGAATACCATAGACAACCAAAAAAACAAACCGTTGGATCATTAAACAATTCAACCCAGAGTTGTCACTCAAGGCAAACATGATCAGGCTCAAATTATCCTACCTCAGCACTTTATGTGAAATCCTAGATCTCTGAAAAAAGCTCTAATGTTAGGAAAAGTAGAAAGAAAAAGAAGAAGAGGATAACTAGCAACAAAATGGCTAGGCTCAGTTACTGTACAACAGCAGTGTGTGCACTGTTGGATGTAGTGAAACACCAATTTAGGGACAGATGAAGAAGAAGAAGAAGAAGAAGAAGAAGAAGAAGAAGAAGAAGAAGAAGAAGAAGAAGAAGAAGAAGAAGAAGAAGAAGAAGAAGAAGAAGAAGAAAAAATCTATGTGCACATGAAGAGTCAACATCATCATGATGGCAGATAATCAAATTAAATCATCTAAGTTTCACTTCACAAATGCCTTCAGAAAGCAAAATACGACAGGAGCAACCTAATTTGACAGCTTGCAAAAATGTCCATGTCATAAAATCAAGATGGCAGCTGCGCCTGCACAATCAAAGTCTATTCTTGTTTTATTTGATCACCATTTTTACTTTGCTGTTCCCCCTCCCCCCTTTGCCTCCCCCCCCCCCCAGTAGACAGGCCTGGTCTTACATTTATATGAATTTCATTGGCATTTCTCTTTGGAAAACAAATGAAAACAATTCCTGTTCCATCAAGTTGAAAACTAGAAATAAAACACAGAAGACATTTTTTTGGCACTGCTCTTTCTTCAAATATATAACAAAATGATTTTCTGCCCAGCTCAGTGTAATGGTAAATAATTTGGACAGTGAAATCTTTTAAATCTTTTTTTGGACTAAGCTAAGCAATCAGGTAGCCAAACTGGTAGTCATAGTCCTGCACTGATGTTCACGCTCGTAGGATTCTTATGCTTTATTCCACTTGGACCAGCAGTGGCCTAAGTCATTTTCTATTAGCTAATCCAAGCATAGAAGACCATAACAATAAAAATGTTAAATGTACTGTGGAATTTCATTCGGCTTTTATAAGGAGCTACGCAACCCCTTACAGCAGAAAACACATAATCTTAACCAGATTTTAAGTAACATTTTTGCTGCTCTTTTGGAAGACAAGTAAGCCAAACTGACCAGAATTTTTCTCAGAAGCAAAAAGTAACCATTTTCTTGCTCTGATGCAACATGGACCCATTGGGGGAGATGCACTATTAAGTTATCCAAGGAGAGGAAAATTTAATAAACAACATATGTGTCCTTTGCCCCAAGATGGAGTGTAATTGTCTGGTTTTGGGTGGCAATGAATTTGAACTCTGGCTACTCAGAGACAGGGAACTGGATTTTGTCACATCATTAAGCCTACTCTATTTCTTTAAATTACTATGCCGCAATATGTAAGAACATCTGTAATTGTTAATAAATAGATTGTTGATAAATAACCCTGTCAATAAATTCCTCACTGTATTTGCCTTCATTTTTCCATAGAAACATCATCTTAGTATGAGTCTTAGAAACATCATCTGAGTATTACTGAAGGATATTGGGTGAGCCATCCTTAGAGTTAACCTGGGGAGGAAGGTTTATAACCACTAAGCAAATAGGGCTACATTGCTTGTGAAATGGTTTGGGTTGTTGGGTTTCTAATTGTGATGTGCTTATTTTAAGGGATATGCTACAGTGTCACATAATCACAAAGAAATGAGAAACGATTCTTCAGCAGACATTGTCAGAAATGGGACCCTGGACCAAAAAAATTGGGCTCATGGATTATAAAGAGCCCTGGGGCCGGACTGCCCATCATTATTGTGCTGCTTTGCAATCCAAATTTTTATTCTAGTTCTTGCTCAAATCTTTGTAAGCAAAATAGCCAGTTTGGCTACCTTTTTAAACAAAACAAACACATGTTGGTGGCTGAATTTCAGGGACAAGAGTAATGAAGATGAAGGCTATTTGAGAACATTTGGATATCATCAATTCTTTTTCTTTTACCTATTTGTCTGGTTAATAAGTAGTCCAGGATGCCTTCCTGTCCAAGAGAAAACTGTTATTTAAAATATTTAAGGACTTCCACAAAAGAATTAAACTTTACATTATCACTTTTTTTGTAACTTTAATGACATTCATCCCTAAAAAGAGAAAAATGAACTAGAAAAGTATATGATTCATTCACCATCTTCCTTCTTCTGCCTAAGTTCCTAGATCATCAACCTTTCTCTCTCTTGAATGCTATGATCCATCAGCACCATAGACACTTTCTACTTTCCTTTTTTTCTTCTTCCTCCTCCTCCTCCTCCTCCTCTTTAGGATAAGAGGAAGGAGTGGGTATCTAAGTGAGGGATGAAGGAGAGATGTGTTCAGTTTGCAATTTAAATTTAACTTCTCATTTTTAAGGTACTATTATCAGTCTCAGTGATTAGGAGATGCAAAGCCACTGCAGTTTTTTCGTATAATGGAAAATTATTACAGCAGCATTTCCTTGCTGGATGCCTTCTTGATTTGCTACATTACAACTTCCAGGATTTCTAATTTTGGACATGTAGTTTAATGCACCAGGCTGCAAAAAATTCCAATTGAATCACCTTGGGTGACTGCGAGGAGATTTCCTTTGTGGCTACTGTTCTATCTTGGAGAATGGGCGTAATAACGGAGACGAGACATCGAATAGTGACTCCAACTCTTTATTAGTGACTTCGGGAAAACAGCTCAACACGTATGGCAGCAACAGCTCCTTTTATAGAGCTGGCTGCTGTCAAGGCGTCCAATGGTTTAAGTTTGCCATGCTTGGAACGTCCAATCGCGGCAGCCCATTAACTAGCCAATTGGATCAGTCCGGAATGACCAATCAGGACCCGCTGTTCACGGACCAATCAAATATGCAGGATTTTGAGCCTGCTTGTGAAAAGCCAGTCAGGTTTGCAGGCTTACAAGCCTGCTAGTTCGTAACAGGTACCTATCAGTGTTGGGTCATTTTCTCTTGTTATCTTCCCCAGCTTGGTCACAGAATCATATTAGCAACTGCTGAGCCTCAGTGCTCTCTGACAATAGAAAGACCTGAAAGAGAAATAGACCACTTCTTTTCATTTTTAATAACACGGGTCAAGCTGCCAATGAAACATGTGAAATCAATAGTCCATTTCATGTGAAAAGCTCTGGGCTCAAGAAAACCTTTCCACAATTGCTCTATGAAATGAAGATGATAGAATGATCTTTTTTCTCCTTTTTACCTTTCACATATTGTGAAAATAGCATCACCCTGTTGCTAGAAAGTTGTAAATAACCTACAAATGTGAAATCCGTGCATTCATCACTTAATGTTAGTTATTTTAACACAATAGGATGCCATCCATTAACTGCACAGCTGACAGTTTCAAACATACCTGAGAGCAGGCCTGATCTTTTCACTTTTGCCCGTCTGTTTCTTTCACCACAGAAACATCTGGTCATTCCAAAACTGTAATTTGTGGACACTTTGCACTCACAATGGAATGTCCAAAAACAGCTCTGAAAAACTTGCCTGTTTTTTCCTTGCCAAAGGAGCTGGCCTGGACTTGAGCAACCATTGTTATAAATCTGCCTTGCTTTTTCAGTCCCCTCAATAGAGGATGGAGTCAAATGCTTCACAAGGCCTTGCTAGAGAATGAAGCAAGGCACTCTGGCAAAAAAGATAAAGTAAAATAAAGAGCACTGGTAGATTAATTGGAAGTGCAGAATAACTGAGTTGAGAGGATGAGTAATTGCTTTATTTATTTAGCAAATTCATATGGTTGCCCACTTCACTGAATGTGACTCTGGACAGCATGCAATAATAATAAAAACAAAATTGCAACCATCAAAACACTTAAAATGGTAAACATAATAAAAATAAATAAAAAGCAAGATTGTGGGAGAATAACAGCCTCCCAAGCACAGTAGAACCATCTAGCAGTTTCTCCACTGTCCTGATGAAAAAGATCTACATTTTGTGGGCTTTCTGAAAAACTACTGATAGTCCTCAAATTACAACCATTTGTTTAGTGACGGTTTGAAGTTAACGACAACACTGAAAAGGGTGATTAATGACTGCATTTTCACCTTACTACATTGCAGTATCCTCACGGTCACAGGATTAAAATTTGGGCACTTGGCAACTGGAATGTATTTATTACAGTTGTACAGACCTGGTGTCATGTGATCACTATTTGCAAAGTTCCTGTCTGGCTTTCAACAAGCAAAATCTTTTTTTTTTTTTTGCCAAAGTTGTTGAGCAAGTGAATCGGCAGTTGTTAAGCAAAATCAGCTTCCCCCTTTGATTTATCTTATCAGAAGTTGGTTGGGAAGGTAGCAAATATTGATCACATGACCCCGGGATGCTACAACTCTTGTAAATACATGCTGGTTCTTTCACAAGTGCCCGAATTGTGATCATGTGACTGTGGAGATGGTATGATTGTTGTAAATGAGTGTACCCATCATGAGGTATCTGTAGAGGGACATCAAAAAGTCAAGATGATAGCTATGGCCACTGCACGGAAGCCTTTTTACGTGCTTCATAGCAGTTGTGATGGCTGATTCTTTCCTGATCAATTCAATTTTGTCCTTTAATGGAAGATTGTTTTGTTTTGTTTTTAATTTTCAGGAGATACACTAAATTAGATTTTGCAGTGACACCCCACATGTATGTGGGTCTCTGTATTACTGAAAATCTATTTCATTCAATATAATCAAGGAAGGGTAAAACCGTGGGGGACACAATTCAACACTTCCTCCTGTAAATTTGCAGTGAAAGAAAAAAGAGGTTATATATAAAGAGCAGCTACTCTCTAGAAGGAATGAACTGAAACTCCAGAACTTGAATGCTGCAATTCAAGGTGCTTTTTATGAGATTTAATCAATATGCTTTTGAAAGATGCAATTAAGGAGACAATACACAAATTGGACGATCCCTCATTATAACTGTGCAGGGGAAGGAACAAAATGTTCACTGTTTATAAAACTTAACTGGTAGAGCTTTTGAAGAGATTGGCCAGAAAATGAATTAGATGCATCAAATGAGCAGAAGCAGGTAAATACCAAGAAGAGGGCCCTTTTTTTAGGAGAACTGACTCTCTGAGGTCCATGTTCCTTGAAGTACCTTTCCACCTTCACTCATGTTCTCCTTGAAGGTCAACATAGGAAACATCCTATTCAGAGAAGCAATAGCTCTGTGGATATATAGAAACATGTGCTTTTCCAGTGCATATACTAGAAAGATATTTATATCAGCCTCATCTCACCAATACTGTATAAATACCCACTGTACACAGCACAATTTTAAACCTCCCTGCTGCTTCCAGACACTAATCCTGCTCCAATATTCAGTGTTGCCAGGTTCTGCAGAGCAGTGATTAAAATTCATCAGATGATGACCTTTGCCTCAAACCTACCTTAGTGAGTATTTGATCTATATTAGCTAAAAGTGTTTTGTATTATGATAGCTTTAGCTTTATATTGACTTATGTGTTTTTATATTTATTTAATGTTTTAATCCTTTTTTAGTTTTCTCTGTGTGTGTGTGTTCAACTGTGTATGTTTTTGACTTTGTGTATTTTTATATTTTTTAGTTTTCAAAATGATTAATTGTTTGTATTTCAGCCTTCTTATGCCAGCCTATTTGACCATTCTAACAATTTGAGTTGAGTTGGACGCAAAAATAAAGTCAAGCGACTGAGACAAACTCAGTGGGATGAAATCTTCCTTGTTTCCATGGCTTCAACTGCAGGGATGATGAGGACTCATTGTTGAGAGACTTTAAAGCACAAGTCAGGGACAAATCGTCCTGGAAAAATTGTATTGATGGTTGCTGGGAGTTAAAAGCAACTTGATGGTCAAGTTGGTCATCAATCAATGGGCAGATGGTATTGGAGTACTTTAACCAGGATGTGACTTTAACATTCACCACAATGGTCAAGAGGAACAGATCTTAACTTGAACATTCTGGTGTGAGGGCACTTGAAAAGTTGGGAAGGACGAATTGCAAAAATACTTCATTGAGGCACATGGACCTAGCATGAGGAAAGGGCCATAAAATAATAATAATAAAAAAGTGGTCAAGAAGATTTTGTCTCGTCTATCTAGGCCAGAGGACAATCAATTCAGGGATTTCAGAACTAACAAATGATAGCTCATAGTTAACCGGTGGAACACACTACCAATCTTCAAAAGGAGAATGAATTAATTCATGGAAGATAGATTCATTGTGGCTATTTATTTTTAAGGATAGATGTTACCTCTGTATTTGAGGAAGCATGGCTCCCAATATTAATGATAGTAGAAAAATGGAAGCAATGAAGTACATGGTCAATCAACTTTTACTTTGCCTTCTCCTGGTTGATGGTAAGTCAGTGAGCTGAGGCAACTATGAGCATTTGCAAAGACCCAAATAATTTATTATTGTCCTACTCTTTTGGTTGTTGTGTTCCATGTATCCTTAGCACCTTCCTAGCTGAGTCTGGCTGTTCTATTTAAGCTGAATTTGTTTTATGGAAGCATGATTGTCAATTACCTTGTACATATAGAGCTTGTGCCAAAAAGTAGAACGTGCATTTGGGAGGGGTAGATAAATCATTTAAATTTACAGAGGGTTTTGGTTTTTTGCTTAATTTTTAAATGATCATAGATTATGTCTTCATTGATGGTTCTGTCTCAAAACAGGGCATTCTGCTACTGCCTTGGATTTGAGGTTGCAAGCCTTCATTCTGTTGGATGAATGAGCAGTTTTCAGAGCCAAGACATACGTTTCTCCCCATCAGACTCCTTCATAAAAAGTTTGCATGTGTTGCTAGACTTGATAAATGAATAAGCTGCATTTCTGACTGTCTAAAAAGTAGGCTGCTTTATTTCACAAACAGAAAAGATATTCTGGATTTCTCCCCAGTCATTTACAGGGCAAAATGTTTTATTAATCCACGCTGTGCAGACACTTGTGTCATCCAATGAGCAAATCTCACATATTTCATTCTTTTTAAAACATATCCTGGTGTGCTGTCATTTCCACTCACAAGCCCCAGGAAATACAAAGTTGCACTATGGATTGTGACAGCAAAATGGATTATTCAGAAATGAATAAAACTTCATATTGGGGGTATAGCCGGCACCTTAGGTTTTAGCCAAAGTGAAGTTATAGGAAAAAGCAGACCCCTTGAAGTCCTCCCAGCAGCTTACAACCCCCATTAAACCTATTTCTGGAGATAAATTTTACTTATCTCAGCCTGAAAGAAACATGTAACACACCATGTGTTGTACAGCAAGGGGGCAGCCTTTTTCACCCTCTTAATTTGGGCTTTTCTTTATTACCAATATGGTATAATGCTTAAGATAAGGGACTCTATTTTTGTCAGAATAGCAAAAGGAGCCTTACTTATAGCCATGCCTTGGTAAGGCCACACTTGGAATATTGCATCCAGTTTTGGCCATGACAATATAAAAAATACGTTGAGACTCCACAAAGAGTGCAGAGAAGAGCAACAAAAATGATTAGGGGACTGGAGGCTGAAACATATGAAGAACGGTTGCAGGAATTGCTTAACAAAAAGAAGGGCAAGGGGTGATAATGGTAGCACTGTTCCAATATATAAGGGCCTTCCATAGAGAAGAGGGGGGGTTTCAACCCATTCTCCAAAGCATCCAATGGCAGGACAAGAAACAATGGATGGAAACTAATTAAGGGGAGAAGCAACCTGGAACTAAGCAGAAATGTCCTGGCAGGTAGAACAATTAATCAGTGGAATGACACCTCCAGAAGTTGCAAGTGTTCCAACAATAGAAGTTTTAAAAAAGAAACTGGAGAACCATTTGTCTGAAATGGCATAGAAGACCTCCAAGGTCCCTTCCATTATTCTGTTATATTCTGTTATACTTCTGGGGTCTATGCCTTGTGTCACTTGCCTTGTGACATCCTGATGCTGTTTTCATCTCTCTGATTCTGGTTGGTCCCTCTGTAGTGCCAGTATCACAGAAGGATTCAAGCCTGGCCTTAGTCATGGAAGCAAAACAGTTGACTAAGGTCCAGTTGTTCTCTTACAGCAGACGTCTCCAAACTTGGCAACTTTTAGACTTGTGAACTTCAACTCCCAGAGTTCTCCAGCCAGTTAGGCTACGCTGGCTGCAGAATTCTGGGAGTTGAAGTCCACAAGCCTTAAAGTTGCCAAGTTTGGGGATCCCTGTCTTACAGGATGGTGTTTGCAGGGGGCAAAAAGTAGCAGAAAAATGTGTAATTCCAGCCTTTTTGTACCTCTGGCAGATCAGCCACATGTAAATCTAGCAAATAATATTCCCACCCATTTAAGCCATAAACAACTATACCGCATGGAATTTGCTGCCCCTTTGCTGGTCTCTGTCTTACTTCTACCAACTAGATTCAGCCACCATCTGACTTCCTTCCAAGGTACTGACAGATAATGCAAGTCAGAGTAGACAGACTAATGGGCTAAGGAGACAATGCTTCTGTCATGTTAGCATAACTAAGGACAAGTTCCCTGTCTTGTACATGGGCTAGGATAAGATGAAGGCAGTCTTGTGTGGGCCAGGAGAAAAAAAAGGCCGCCAGCCTCGTTCGTGCCCTACATACTATAGGGCCAAGGCAAATATAGTCTTGGAAAATCAGTTACTGTCTAAAAAGAGGCCACTGCAAAAAAAACAACGATGCATTTAAATGCTGGAAGTCAACTGGGTGACCTTGGGATAGTTACTCTGTCTCTCAACCCTAAGACAGTGGCAAACCACTTCTGAAAACTTTGCTAAGGAAACTTCAGGGGCTTATTCAGCCAATTGCCAGAAGTCAACACTGACTCAGAGGAGAAAACATACACTTTGTACTTAATATGGCAGCAATTTTGGAAGGGGGCAGGGAAATCACATGGTTTCTTAGTTCTACAAGTTTCGCTAAGAAAGTTGTCGGTCTTCTCTGATATGGTGCCTTTCAGTTCTATTGGATTTCAATAAAGAGGCTCAAAATTGATGTAAGATTGAGTATGTGGTTAAAAAAAAACAAGTTTAAAACAACTTGGGCAGGTTACAGGTAATCCTTGATCTATAACTACAATGGGGACCAGAATTTCCATTGTTAAGTGAGTCATGCCCAATTTTATTACTTTTTTGCCCTGTTTGTTAAATGAATCCCTATGGTTGTTAAGTGAATTAAGCAGTCATTAGATGAATCCAGCTTTCCTGATTGAGTCTGCTTGTTGGAAGCCATTTGGAAAGATCATAAATCATAATCACATGACCCCAGAAAGCTGTAACTATCATAAATATATGACAGTTGGTAAGTACCCAAACGTTGTTCCTATTACTGTGGGGATGCAGTGATGGTCATAAGTGCAAGGACCAGTCATAAGTCGCTTCTTTCAGTGCCTTTGTAACTTTGAATAAGAGCATAAATGAATGGTTGTAAGTCAAGGATTCCACCCTTCTACTTAGATCAAATTCCATCAAAGTCTCTTGCACCCAAACTGCAAAATTCAAGAGACTTTGAACTGAATGTTTGATGTACCACCACACATCAAAGTGTTTTGCACCTACTGCCCTCTAAAGGACCTCTGGATTCCTGCAGAGAAAGGGAATTTGTTGGGAAAAATAGGAAAAAGTTTAATCCCTTTTTCCATTTTCTCTAGCCTCGGATCAGGTTAGGTCTGGAGCTTTTGCAATATGTGCATATTCACCTGCTTATAATTAGCTTTCATAGGATTCCCTTCTATTCCTGGATCAAGAGTACATTTGTTAGTTTTATGTCCAATCTCAAAATTGTTTTTGCAAAATAAAATATTTATTTATATTTCCATAATATATACATCAACAAGCAACCAGAAGGGTTTTTTAAGATTATTTATTGATTAGGCAGTCACCAACCAATAAGGTTTCAAAGCCTGCTTAAGGAAAAAGCATTTGATGGAGGGAAGATGTTGAAGCCTTGTTGGAACAGAGCCCCATAAATGGAGAGCCCACTGCCAATAGTAGCTCTCATTGTTGTGCACCACAACATAACTTTTAGCAATTTAAATTGTTCAGAATTTTCAAAAGCAACACAAATAATTTACATTAGACACCTTCCAGAATCGCTTGCAACCAATGTGACTGAGGTGGATGACAAATGTCAAATGTAGTCATGTGGAGGTTATCTTAACAGGCTGAACCTGTAACTGACTTGTATTAGAAGTACTGTATTTCATGAGAGTAATCAACCAATGGAACAGAAGTTGCCTGCAGAAGTTGTGAGAGCTTCCTTGCTGGAAGATTTCAAGAAGAGACTGGACTGCCATCTGTCAGAAACAGTGTAGAGTCTCCTCTTGCGCAGGGTTGGGATGAGGTGGACTAGATGACCTACAAGGTCCCTTCCAATGCGGTCATTCTGCTCTGTTCAGAAGCAAATTCTCTGTGATTCCTGATATTATTTTTTCTATTCTTTTGATTAGAAAAAACACAAATGAGAAATTGACAAAATAAAACACTGCCCTCTAGTATCATCTTTATAGACAATTATACCTTTGAGCACAAGGATCCAGCTGGCTTTTCATTATAATGAGTTACAGACTTGACTTCACTATGCCTTCTTCTCCCCCTCCCATCTTCTCCTTTCTCCATCCCTTGCCTCCTTTCCTTTCCCATCCTCTTCTATCCTCTCTCCTCCCCTCTTCCCTCCTCTCCTCTCTCTTCAATCTCTACATTCCACTTGACACTGTCAAATCCACTTCACTCTACTCTAGATTTATAATCATTTACTTGCATGCTAAATATTTAGTTGGTGTAATAAGTACATTATCTTAACATGAATATTGTACATCCCATCATAATGTGGCTGGTGGGATGAAACAAAACAATTAGAACTTGGAGGCAGGAAAAAGTGAACTGGAAATCCAAAACTGAGGAGCTGTGTGTTCCATGTGCCACTTTTACAGCTTCCACTCCACATCTTTGAACAGAAGCATGGACTAAATAGTTTTATTTCAGGTGGTTAATAATGGTACGGGAACAGTGCTAGTGGAGGATTGGGCAACCTTTGCTAACTGGTGAATATCTTTTTGGTAGGCTATCCACTTGATGAAGTCAATCAGATGGAGAAAAAAATTCAACTGCCAGAGAGGTTCACTAGCTGGCATTGCTATTACTTTCCTCCTTTCTTCTGCTCCCTTCATCACCTTGGTGACAACTAGCAAGTGCTACATTTCTCAAATTTGCTGTTTCTTCTGTAGATTTGTAGATGGGAAGCAAAAGTGCCAAGAGATAAGCAAACACAGAACCAGATGTGTGGATTTATTTTAAAGAAGGGGGAAAAAAATCACCCATCCACAACTCTTCACACAGTCATTGAAAATCAAAAGAAGAAGAACTATTAAATGAATTTTGTGTTGATTTACATCTGTCATTAAGACATCAATTAAATTTTCCTGCTTGTTTTCTCATCTTTCTTTTTAAAAGGAGGAAAGGAAGTAGAATTTAGCTTATGATGCAAAAGGCACAGGGGACAAACTATAACACAAACAGACCCATACACTGGTAGAAAAGAGCCCAGCATCCTGAAAAAGAAAGGGAATGGAAAAGAATAAACAAATGTACAGCATCTAACAGAAAGTTAAAAAATGAAATACAAATAATAAATAAATTAAAAAGGAAATAAAAGAACAAAGACTTTTCCGGTTTGAGCTTCTTCAGCGATAGACCGAAACCTTGTCTCTGTGAGGCTTTGATCCGTGCTCGCCACTGGAATGCCCTGAGCCGGCTGGTTTCGTGGCTAAGCCACCCTGTAGAGGTGGTGGTATTGGGGGAGACTGCCTGCAGGGTTGAGGAGAGATGCGGCTCTCCTCCCCAGCTGGCCATTACTCCCTTTCCCGAAGGCGGTTGCAGCAGTGGTCAGAAATGACCACCACAAAGAACTCGTCCAGAAAAGAATGTGCAGAAGGAAGATAAGAAGTGAAAGTTTTGACTGACTGGGTTAAATTGCAAAAGCAACAAATAAGGTACCCTGGAATTGAAACTGTTAAAAAACAATAACATTGTTCCCTAAGAAGGTTTTTAAGCTGTGAAGGAGAGAGAAAAGGGAAAAGATTTGGTTTTCTCCTTTTCCTATGCTGACAGCTATGAGACTTAAGCAAGAAATTGGAAAAATATCCATTTTGACATCAATAGGCATTTAATGCTGAAAATAAAAAGTCAAAGGGATAATAAAGATTTCTGGATAATTAAAAGCTTTTGAAAACAGGAAAGGAGAGAAAAAGAATTAAAGGGCAGGATCTGGAAGGGAGGAGACTGCCTGGAGTTAAAAAAGAACTTACAGCAAAATCTCAACAAGATTTCCAAAAGATACATTCTAACTGAAATATCACAACAAAAACCCCAGGAAGAGAAAGTCGAAAAAGAAATAAGGAGATATAACTTGGGACTATCTGGATTACTTGATGATTTCTGGATTCTTGGTTATTATTTTGAATGACTAAAATCAATTGGGTGGTCGTTTAAAACTGTTTAAAATGGCTCCACTTTTAGAAGAACTGAAAATGGAATTTAAAAAGTACAAAGAAGATGCACAAGAAGGGAGAAGTTCTTCTGGCTTCATATTTCAGTTTTTAGAAACAGAGATTTGGAATTATGAGAAACAACAAGAAATGCCTGCAGAACAAGAAGATTGTGACAAAAAAGAAGCCATCTTTAATGAACAAGTAATCTTAGGGGGGGAGAAGGAAAGGGGGAAAAGAGAATGGCAAGTTTAAGATTGGCAAAAACAACTCCAAAAAAAAAAATAGAGTGAAAAATAAGTATAAAATCAGAAAGCAACAGAAGAGGGAAATGCAGAAGAGAGAATTAGAACTAGAGAGACAAGGGGGTAAAAAGGGAAGGGAAAAGATGAGAGGTAAGAAAGAAAGGAAAAGAAGTTATAAAGGACAAAAGCAAAATATAGAGAAACAGGGCCTATTTAGAGATAATGGGTGAAAACTTAATGGAAATAGGGATTCTGCAAAGGTACATAAGATAGTATGGTTATATTAGAAATAGAAATAATTTTAGAAAATATGAAAACAATGTATGATTAAAATATCTGATAAAATAGCTATCGTAATTCAGTGGAATGCTTGTCAATAAATAAATGTAACAAAAGGTATATTTAATGATTTATAAAACATATGTGCAGAGAAATAAGGGAAAAATTTATTATGGAGATTATGTGTGTTTTTAAGTAAGTATGATATTTAATTGAAAAGAAGTGTTAAAGATGTTAAGATTTTAATGATTATTAATGATGGAACTGAATTGGATTGGAATGAGGGTTTATAATTACATATATTTATAATCTTTTTTTTTAAAGAATATAGTCCGTATTATA
>BHEV01061811.1:0-19083 GCA_004319985.1 Emydocephalus ijimae
AGAGGGACAGAGAGAGACAGGCAGAGAGAGGGAGAGACAGTCAGAGAGGGACCAAGAGAGACAGGCAGAGAGAGACAGAGACAGAGAGAGAGACAGAGAGGGGGCAGACAGAGAGGCAGACAGAGAGAGAGAAAGAGAGAGGGGACAGAGAGAGAGGCAGAGAGAGAGAGAGAGGCAGACAGAGAGAGAGGCAGACAGAGAGAGAGAAAGAGACACAGAGAGAGGCACAGAGAGAGGCAGAGAAAGTCAGAGACAGAGAGGGGGCAGAGAGAGAGAGGCAGACTGAGAGAGAGAAAGAGAGAGCGGGGGCAGAAAGAGAGGCAAACAGAGAGAGAGAAAGAGACAGAGAGGGGGGAGAGAGAAAGAGAGAGAGACAGAGAGAGAGAGAGAGAGAGAGAGACAGAAAGAGACAGAGAGAGAGGCACAGAGAGAGAGAGAGAGAGAGACAGACAGAGAGAGAGAGAGAGCGACAGAGACAGACAGGCAGGCAGGCAGAGACAGAGAGAGAGGCAGACAGACAGACAGACAGACAGACAGACAGACAGACAGACAGACAGAGATAGATCTTCCACCCAACCACCCACCCTTTTCATCTTCGTAAAAGAGCCTGCAACTCGAGGGCTTCTGCGATGTGTGCTGGCAAAGCAAAGATACCCCTCCCACCCCCAGGCTGTTACAGCCAGAGGAAGCAAGAGGGTGGGGCAAAGGAGGCATTCACAGGCCTCTCCAAGTCTGGCTCAGGCAGAGAGGAAGAATCTGAACACTAAGTCGATCGGAAGGGCCAAACACAGCAGGGGCTACCGGGGGAAACCAGGGCATAATCAAGTGTAGGAAAAAAGAAGGGGAAAAAAACCCCCTCCCTTCCTGGGCAAAGGGATGGGGAGGGAAAGCAAAGAGGGGAGCTTCCAGGCACAAGGAGGAGGGCACAACCGGCAGGTTGGCAGCTGCAATTTGGAAAAGGGAAAAAAAGTTTGGGGGGGCGTGTTTGGCACGAAAGAGGAAAGGGCTCAAACTGAACTCCCTATGAACTCTGCAAATGAAACGTTGCTCTCCCGCCTTACCTCCCTGTAGAGCGAGTAGAGGAAGACGATGGTCTGGATGGTCTTCCCGAGGCCCATCTCGTCTGCGAGGATGGTGTCCGTGCTCTGCGCCCAGGAGAAGCGCAGCCAGTTGAGGCCTTCCAGCTGGTACATGTGCAGAGTTCCCCCAGTTGACGTGACGAAGCGCGGCTGGCTGTCGTACTTCACAGTGGGCTATGGTAGAGGAAAGGGCACCGGGGGGGCGGCCCGCTTACAAAACCTGCTCCCTTTCCCTTGTCTGCAGTCCCTTGACTTACGACCATTTGTTTAGTGACCGTTCAAAGGCACAACGGCACCGGGGGTAGAAAAAAAAAAGTGACCGGGGACCGTTTTTCACGCTTAACAACCGTGGTCACGAGATTCAAATTTGGGAGCTTGGCAAAGGGCTCGTATTTATGATGGTCGCAGCAACACCGGGGGGGTGCATGTGTGTGCCCCGCAAGCAACCTTTCGCGACCTCCCGACAACGACCGTGTGACTCACTTAACCACGGCAGGGATTCCCTTGACAAGGCTGGCGAGAAAGGGTGTGAAACGGGGGGAGCGAAGCTCATTTAACCGGTTTCTCGCTTAGCAAACGGAAAGGTTGGGCTGAGCTGTGGTCGTAAGTCGAGGACTACCTGCATGCCTTCTCGCCTGACTAGAGCACTGGAATCACTCACGTCGTTGGTGGGGGAAGTCGGTGGGTCGTCTGAGGCCAACTCCTTCTTTTTTTTCTTGTACTTCCTAGGCTGGACTGGATCTTCCCCCATAATGAGCTCTCTGGTTCAGGAAGAGAGAAAAGACGATCCTAGTCCCCTCCTGCCACTAAGGCCCACGGCTGAGCTGGCATGACTACAATCAGATATCGGTTGGAAGGGGCGTCGGAGGTCTTCTAGTCCAACCCCGCTGCTCAAACAGGAAGACCCTCTCTCATTCCAGACAAAATGGCTGTCCAGTCTCTTCTTAAAAGCCCTCCAGGGATGGTGCGTCCACAACTTCTGGTGGCAAGCAGTTCCATGGCTTAATTGTCCTCCCTGCTAGGAAGTTCCTCCTTAATTCCAGGTTGCTTCTCTCCTGGATGAGTTTCCATCCATTGTTTCTTGCCTTCAGAAGCTGTAAATGCTCCATCACTGGAAGTTTTTAAGAAGAGACTGGACGGCCATTTGTCTGAAGTGGTGTAGGGTCTCCTTGCCTGAGCCAGGGAGTTGGACTCCTAAAAGACCTCCAAAATCCTTCCAACTCCGTTATTCTATTCTGTTCTGTTCCATATACAGTGGAACCCCAGGCCACGAATGCTTCTGTTCACAACCAAATTGGGTGGTGAACAAAAAAATCCACGCGATTTTTGAATCGAGGCCAGGATTCAAAAATCAGCGTGGAAAGCATGAACAAAATCGGCGTGGAAAGATTCCCTTTTCGCGCCAGTTTCCCCTTCGACGCCATTTTTTTTTTTTTTTGCTGCACACACGTGCAGTGGCTCGTGCTTTTGGACATGACCGAATCAGGTCACAAACGGAATCCGGGAATGGATTGCAGTTGCGATCCGAGGCTCCACTGTATTCTGTACTGTTCTGTTCTATTTACAGACAGGAGGTTGTACAACTTGCCTCGTGGTGTGACCGGAACAATCAGGAACTGAACACACTCAAACCCGGAGAAATGGTGGTAGACTTGAGGAGAAACCCTCCCATACTACCACCTCTTACAATACTAGACAACACAGTATCAACAGTAGAGACCTTCAAATTTCTAGGTTCTACTATATCACAAGATTTCAAATGGACACCTAACATCAAAAATGTCCTCAAAAAAGCACAACAAAGAATGTTCCTTCTGCGCCAACTCAGAAAGCTCAAACCGCCCAAGAAGCTGCTGATCCAGTTCTACAGAGGAATTATTGAGTCTGTCATCTGCACTTCTATAACTGTCTGGTTTGGTTCTGCAACCCAACAGGACAGACCAGAGGATAATTAGGACAGCAGAAAAAACAATTACTACCAACCTGCCTTCCATGGAGGACCTGTATCCTGCACGAGTCAAAAAGAGGGCTGTGAAAATATCTACAGACACTTCACATCCCAGACATAAACTGTTTCAATTCCCACCCTCAAAACGACGATATAGAGCCCTGCACATCAGAACAACTAGACACAAGAACAATTTTTTCCTGAAAGCCATCACTCTGCTAAACAAATAATTTCCTCAACACTGTTCAACTATTATACTACTATTACTATTAATCTTCTCATCGTTCCTATCACCCATCCCCTTCCACTGTACGACTGTAACTTTGTCACTTGTATTCTTACAATTTATATTGACTGTTTCCTAGTATGATTTGCTTATTGTACCCTATGACTAATATTAAGTGTTGTACTTAATGATTCTTGACGAATGTATCTTTTATTTTATGTATACTGAGAGCATTTGCACCAAGACAAATTCCTTGTGTGTAAAAACCACGCTTGCCCAATAAAGAATTCTATTTCTATTTCTATTCTATTTCTTGTGGCAAACTGTTCCACTGCTTCATTGTCCTCACTGTTAAGAAGTTTCTCCTTATTTCCAGGTTGCTTCTCCCCTCGATTAGCTTCCATCCGTTGCTTCTTGCTGTACCCTTAATGCTCTGGAAAAGAGGTGGACCCCATTTTTTGGGGGGCAGCCCCTCAAATACTGGAATGTTGCTATCCCCCTAGTCCTTTCTTTTCTCTAGACTGGCCAGATCCAAATCCTGCCATCATCCTTCCTATGTTTTAGCCTCCAGGCCTTACGTTCTCTCCTATTACAGTCCCCGTACCTGTGTGACCAGTAGGCCTGCTTGTGGTACTCGTATTCGGGGATGGCCATCTCATCCTCTTCCCAGGTAGACTGGTCGTAGGAGAGGTCCCGCCACTTCACCAGGTAGTGATAGATGCCCTTTTTGTCAATGCTGCATGAGGTCAACACAGGAACAGGGGGGCGGGGGGGGTGTCAGGGAGAGAGAAGAGCAGAAAATGAGCAAACCTATCAGGGTTTATTGATGGCGCTCCCTATTAGCAATTGTTGTAAGATTACAAAGCAGCTGATGGAATCGAGGAATTAACACGCACACGTAGTTCAACGCTTCCCGCTGAGAGTCTGAATTCAACAAACAAACAAACAAACAAAAATACCATTGTATAAGAATCTAAGAATTCAGACAGTAGGGAAAGGCACAAGGATAGAAATCAGCAGACAGTGAGTTCCAGCCCTGCCTTAGGCATGAAAGCTGGCTGGGTAACTTTGAGCCAATCACCTGGAGATGGTAATTTCCAGTCCCACTTTAAGCATGAAAGACAGCTAGGTGACTTTGAGCCAATCACCAGGAGACTGGGAATTCTAGTCCTGCCTTAGGCATGAAAGCCGATGGGGTGATGTTGAGCCAGGCATTCTCTCTCAGCCCAACCCACCTAACGGAGTTTTTGTTGTGGGGGAAAATAGAAAGAGAAAGGAGCATGATGTATATATTTTCCACCTTGAATTAACTACAAAGTAATAAAGGTGGGATTAAACAAAAAACATATATATCTATCTCTATCTCTCTATCTCTCTATCTACCGTGTTTCTCATATAATAAGGCCGGGTCTTATTTTTTTTGAGCCCCCCAAAAATGGCTAGGCCGTCTTTTCGGGGGTGACTTAATTCCCCCCCTTGCATCTTTGGGCGGGCGGGTGGCGATGGCTTGGATGTTGACCTCAGCATTGGTGGTGCACTTCATATGGGGTCAACGCAGGCAGCACCATATCCGGGTGTGCAACAAAAGTACTTCCTAACAGCAAGCCCCCCCACCATTCCCCCCCATTTCGCATGTTTTAATATAGGCTTTAATTTGGGGGGAGGGGCTTACTTTCATTTCATGCCTATAAAACATGCTGGGACTTCCTATTGGGGGAGGCCGTATTGTTGGAGAAACAGGGTATCTATCTATCTATCTATCTATCTATCTATCTATCTATCTATCTATCTATCTATCTATCTATCTATCTGACAAGGCTTCCGGCCCAATGGAAAGTGACCTGTGGTTTATCACCCGATGGATGGTCATCCAGTCCGGCTTAATGCCGTAACGGTAGTAGTTCTCTTCCATCTCCGCATAGAGAGGGTCCTTGTTCTTCCTTTTCTCACTTTTCCCGTCATCGTCGCCGGAGCCATAGTCAAATGGGGGAGGCTCGTCCATGTCATTCTTCCGCTGGTAATTTCTGTACATCACTAAGTGGAAAATCTCCAGCTGGGATTGGAAGGGAGAGCAGAAGGGAGCGTCAGTCTGAAGAATGATGGCCGTGAATCAAAAACAGGTTTTAATCCTGGGGCATCCGAGCAAGGATGCACCCATGCTGTAGATACAAAGACTGAGGTTTCGACTATCACCGCCAATCAATCGCTGATAGGCTGTTTTCTCCACCTTTGAAAAGCCCGTTTTTCTCTCCTGTTTTAAAAACCTGATTTTTTGACATTGCTATCATTTTTTTCAATTAAAAAAAAATGTACATGGCCACCCAATTCACTCACGGTGACTCCAACCAGCTTACAGTAATAAAAGTCCAAATACAAAAAAGATGGATATATACAGATTGATAGATTTAGATAGATAGATAGATAGATAGATAGATAGATAGATAGATAGATAGATGGATGGATGGATGGATGGATGGATGGATGGATGGATGGATGGGTGGGTGGGTGGGTGGGTGGATGGATGGATGGACGGACAGACAGACACAGTAGATGGATAGATTGGATAGGTTAGGTAGGTAGACAGATACATAGATACATATAGGTAATTGGATGGATAGATACTGGTAGGTAGGTAGATACAGCAGATAGATACAGTAGATGGATAGATTAGATAGATTGGACAGATAGATGATAGATAGATAGATAGATAGATAGATAGATAGATAGATAGATAGATAGATAGATAGAATTGGATGGATAGATAATGGTAGGTAGGTAGATATAGTAGATCGATATAGTAGATGGATAGATTAGATAGATTGGATAGATAGATAGAGTTGTTAGATAGATGATAGATAGATAGATAGATAGATAGATAGATAGATAGATAGATAGATAGATAGATAGATAGATAGATAGATACTTGGATGGATGGATAGATGATCACTGTATGGATGGAGATAGATAAATAGATAGGAAGGTAAGTAGGTAGGTAGATAGATAGATGATAGGTAGGCAGGCAGCAGGATAACCCTGGGTGGCTTACAATGTCATTCAAGGGGTCCCCAGGCCCACATGCCCCTCTTCAGGGCCTGTAAAAGAGTGTAGGGATGATGTTCCCCAGGGAGGTAGCCATTACAGAGAAGGTCCCACCGGACGGACTTCCTTCAAAGAGGGCACTCTTACCATCCCCAGTCTCCCTGGCCTGATGGCTCGGGGGTGGGCGTGGAGGGGTGGGATATAACTGGGAAAAAAGACAGTCCTTCATATAACTTGGCCCCAGATCTGGTAAGGCTTTCAAGATGATAATGTGGCCCAGCATTGGGCTAGAACGATATAAATTTATGTTTGTTTGTTTTTTAAATTCAATTTTTTAATCTTTTTAAAATGTAAATTAATAGCTTCCCCCTTTCTAGTTCCTGCATCCCCGACATTAGATGAGACCCCCTATTTCTGCTTCTTGTTGGCAGGGTCTGCCAGGGTCTGGCCAGAAAGGGGTATTTTATACAACTCACTACTACGAACTAGAATTTTGGCAGCCCCACAGATGGTTGTTGCCTTGGGACAAGGAGAAAGGAAATGAGGCAACACGATCCCCGGGCACTGTGGTTTCCCCTTTAGCAGCTCATTTGGAAAAGAGGGAGAGGCGAGAGCTGGAACCGCCAACAATGTCTATGACGGCCATGAGTTCATCGCTTGCTGCAAAGCACCATTTCAGCTGATAGAGGAATGTCTAGGATTTAGCACAAACCTTCATGGGCTGCAATTCACTTTGTCACGTCTACGCATGGTGGGGAGAAGAGGGGGGTGGGTGTTTCTTACTGCTCTGTAAGCTTGGTAGCTTTTTTGCAGACTTTTCATGGCCCAACTAGGGCACATCATCAGTGCTAGAAGGGTTTGCAGAGAAGAGGGGGCGGGGAAGAGGAAAAAGGAGGAAGGGGGAAGGAGGAAGAAGAAGATGACTGGGGTCCTTTACTGCTCTCTGAGCTGGATGGTTAGAAAATGTTTCCTCACCCAGCTAGAAGGGAGGGAGGTTGGAGGGGGAATGGGAGTGAGTAGGAGAAGAGGAACAGGAAGAGGAGGGAGGGAGGGAAAGGGGAAGGAGGAGGAGGGGGGGGAGGAGGAGGAGGAGGAGGAGGAGGAGGAGGAGGAGGAGGAGGAGGAGGAGGAGGAGGAGGAGGGCGGTCCTTATAGCTCTGTGTGCTTGGTGGTTAGAAAACGTTTCCTCACCCAACTAAGGGACATCATCAGTGCTAGAAGGGAGTGGGGTTTGCTCTCACCACTGATTGTCTGATTTAGTAGTTTGTTCCCTTTAGGAATCCAAAAGACCAAAATACCTCCTTACCGGCAATCAAAACCCAGGGTAAGCAAAAGGGTTAACACCAAAATTAATATTAGACCCACAATCAAGAAGTAAACAATTTCCCAGTCAAGGAACAACCAACACAGCCAAACAAACAGTCACAGCACCCTAATGGAGGAATTGCCAGGAAAAAAACAGCAATACTGCCACCAACACAGATAGGGCATGCCACGGTATGTAAACAGAGAGCAAACCCCATTCTCTTCTAGCACTGATGATGTTACCTGGTGGAGTCATGAAAGGTCTTCAAGAAGACAACCAAGCTCAGAGAGCACCAAGGATCCCCAGAGTCCTCCTCCTCTCCTCCTTCCTCCACTCCACAAACCCCATTCCCTTCTTACAACTGATGACATTCCCTAGTTGGGCCATGAAACGTCGACAAGAAAACCAAGCTCGGAGAGCACCAAGGACTGCACCGTTCTCTTCCTCCTCCTCCTTCCTTCTTTTTCTCTGCAAACTCCATCCCCTTGTAGCACTGAGGGGGAGGGGGGGGTCATGAAACATCTGCAAGGAAACCACCAGGCTCAAAGAACACAAAGATTCCCTAGTCCTTTTTTTCTTCTTCTTCTTCTTCTTCTTCCTCCTCCTCCCTTATTCTTTGCAAACTCCACCCCCTCCTAGCACTCATAATGTTACCAAGCTGGTCATGAAATGTCTGCAAGAAAACCACGAAGCTCAGAAAGCACCAAGAACCCCAAAGTCCTCCTCCTCTCCACAAAACCCATTCCCTTCTAGCACTGATGAGGTTCCCTAGTTGGGTCACGAAACGTCTTCAAGAAAACCACCCAGCTCAGAGAGCCCCAAGGACCCCAACCCCTCCCCGGTCCTCCTCCTCCGATTCTCACTCTTTAACCCTGACCTACAAATACTGACTTTCATTTTTTAAGCTCAAACCGCCCAAGGAGCCGCTGATCCATTTTTACAGAGGAATGATGGAGTCTGTCATCTGCACTTCTATAACTGTCTGGTTTGGTTCTGCAACCCAACAGGACAGACCAGAGGATAATTAGGACTGCAGAAAAAAACTATCCTATCCTATCCTATCCTATCCTATCCTATCCTATCCTATCCTATCCTATCCTATCCTATCCTATCCTATCCTATCCTATCCTATTCTATTCTAATTCTATATTTTATTATTCATTCTATTCTATTCACATTCTATTCTAATTCTATATTTTATCCATATTTTATTATTCTATTCTATTCTAATTCTATATTTTATTATTCACTCTATTCTATTCTATATTCTGTTCTAATGCTATATTTTATTATTCATTCTATTCTAATTCTGTTCTGTTCTGTTCTGTTCTGTTCTGTTCTGTTCTGTTCTATTCTATTCTATTCTATTCTATTCTATTCTACTCTACTCTACTCTCTACTCTACTCTACTATTGAGCGGTATGTACAGCGGTAAATACAATCTTATATCAAAAAAAGTCCCTTGAGAGAAGAAACACAGGTGGGACTGGCAAAGCAAAGCTCCCTGTTCAAAGCCTCCCAGCTCCGCGTAGCCAGGGCTGACCTCAGAATCCCCTCGCATTTGCTCAGGGTCTGACTGCCTCCCGCCCCCCCTTTGAGATCTCTGCCCCGCTCCTTCCGGTGCCCCTGCCGGCACACCAAAGAGATACCTGCAATTCCTTTATCCAGGAGCAATGCCAGTAAGAGAGGCCAACCCATTTGACAAAGAATTCGCGCTCCGAACGTCCCTGGAGCAACTTGGGAGGTGGGTCGTCTGGGTTGCTGTCAGGGGGCAGGGGGACCGCAACCGGCGTGGGGGGCTCGCCCCACCGCCAGTGGAGAATCTTCTGGACACGGCCCTTTAGCATGGGGCACTGCGAAGAGGAAGAAGGAGCCATCAGAAATCAGGGCGCTGATCTCGCCCGCCTGCCTTCCGGGAGACAATACAGGTATTCCTTCATTTACAACAGTTCATTTAGTGACCAACGTTACAGCGGCACTGAAAAGAAAGGGGGAGGGCTGTTTTGACCCATTTTCATGCCTACAGCCATCGCAGCAACACACACACACACACACACACACCCTGTCATGTGAAACTCAAAATTCAACATCGCCGCCGTTCTTAAATGAGCCACACAGTTCTTCAATCAACCTGGCTTCCCTGTTGGGCTTTTACTTGTCAAGAGTTCGCCAAAAAAGGAATCACGAGGACTCCCGAGATGCTGCGGCCGTCCCAAAGGTGAGTTAGCTGTGTCAAGCACCCGAAGGCAAGCTCCTGTGACCGTGGGGAATGCTGGGACGGTCGTTAAGTGTGATGAGTGGCCCTAAGTCGCTTTTTTTTCAATGCAGTTGAAACTTCGAAACTAAATGAACTTTTGTAAGTTGAGAACTTTTGTAACTTGTATATACATTTCAAGATAGAGGGTGAGGGGTGAGGAACCCTCTCCCTCCCAGGCTCCCTGGTCATCCCGCCCTCTGGAATCCTTCCCCAGTACCCTTCCTCACCGTGCAGCGGGGACACAGCCATTCCCCATTGGGGATCTCTGGGAGAGGTGGGTTGAGGCAGTGGATGTGATAGGAAGAGATGCACGCGTCACAGCACAGGAGCTCCCCGCCGTCCTTGCAGACCCGGCAGTATTCCATGTGGTCGTCCTCCTCTTCCTTCTCGTCCAGCTCACCTTCGTATTCCTCGTCCTCCTCCTTCGGCTCCCACTGCACCCCTTCTTTCTCCTGTAAGCCAGGGACACGACAACCCCACCGCCACCACAAAAAAGAGAGAGAGAGAGAGAGATGGATTATGGAACGAGGGTTCAGCCCAGAGCAGGGCTGGGGAGTCCAAATGAAGCGGAAGTAAACTCCGGCAATGATGTGAAGAACTTTGAAAAAAGGGGTTTTTAAACATTTGGGGGGTGGCCCAGAATCACTTGCTAGAATTGAGGATTCGATATAAAGAGATACGAGGGAGGCTCAGTGGCTCAGACGCCGGGCTTGTCGATCAGAAAGGTCGGCAGTTCGGCGGTTTGAATCCCTAGCGCCCCGTGACGGAGTGAGCTCCCGTTCCTTGTCCCGGCTTCTGCTAACCGAGTTGTTCGAAAGCGCGCCAAAAAAAAAAAAAATGCAGATAGAAAAATAGGGACCCCCTTTGGTGGGAAGAGAACAGCGTTCCGTGTGCCTTCTTTGGCGTTTAGTCCTGCCGGCCACAGGACCACGGAGACGTCTTCGGACAGAGCTGGCTCTTCGGCTTTTTTTTAACGGAGATGAGCACCGTTCCCTAGAGCCGGAAACGACTGGCACGGATGCGCGAGGGGAACTTTTGCCTTGGCTTAAAAGAGATCCGGTTCCAGATCTTTGCAGGTCCTCAGCATGACTCTCCCTCTTTACGGGTAGTCCTCGACTTACGACCCTTTTAGGTTCAGCCTAAAATTCCCAAGCAAGGGAGCAAGACAGAGGCGAAGGGAACTTTGTCCCCATTTCGACCACCTGTCTTATCACGGTTGTTAAGCGAATTGCTGCCGTGGTTTAACACAGTCACACCACTGTTAAAGGAATCTGGCTTCCTGACTGACTTTGCCTCGCAGAAGATTGACAAAGGGGGATCACGTGACCCGCTTCTCCCCCACCCCCCCGGGGACGCTGCGACTGTTCTAAATACGAATCGGTTGGCGAGCATCATTTTGATCCCGTGACCACAGGGATGCTGCAACATATGCGAGCAGGAAAAACAGTCATGAGTCGCATTTTTTCAATGCCGTTGTAACCTTGAACAGTTGTAAGTCAAGAAACTACCCGTACTGTTCTAGAGAGATAAGAGACGCCTTCGCAGGGCAGAAACATAACAGAACAACAGAACTGGAAGGGAGCTTGGAGGTCTTCTAGTCCAACCCGCGGCTCAAGCAGGAGACCCTACCCCGGGAGTCTTCAAACTTGGTAGCTTTAAGACTTGTGGACTCCCAACTCCCCGAATTCCTCCTCCAGTCATGTCAGCTCAGGGATTCTGGGAGCTGGAAGTCCACAAGTCTTAAACTTGCCAAGTTTGAAGATCCCTGCCCTCCACCATTTCCCACAAATGGCTTTCCAGTCTTTTCTGGAAAGCCTCCAGGGATGGAGCACCCATGACTCCAGAAGCCAACAGAACCTCAGAGCTGGAAGGGACCTTTGATGTCCAATCCCTTGCTAGGAGGGCCAACCCAAAGGCAGGGAACCCCGAGGCACCTGAGCAGACATGAGTCCTTCCTGAAACCCCAGCTCGTCTCCGTGTGCCTGTGCACGTAGCAGCCCCCCACTCCACAGTCCCTTCCTTTCCACCCTCCCTGGCCCACCCACCCCAATTTCCTGCACCCATGCTTTGCAGCCCAACTCACAGGAATCCGCCTGGGTGCAGTCATTCAGCAGAAATCCCAATTTCCCAGAGGATTTGGATGCATCTCTAGGGAAGGAGGGCTGGATGCCGACTTGTATTTGGTTTGCCAGTCACGTGGCCACCTGGCCACACCTACCCAAGTCACATGGCCATGCTCACTGAAGTCACATGACCACCTGGCCACACCCACCAACAAAACCATGCTCACCAACTAAGCCACCCCCCACAGAACCAGTTGTTAAAAAATGTGAATCCCACCACATCCAACTGGAGGTTTGGGGGGGGGCGGGCTACTGGGAGAGGTTGCCCGTGGTGCAGCCAAGAGGCAAGGAAGAAAGGCGAGCGGCTTACGCAGTGAGGGCAGCTCCATTTGCCCTGGGGGGCTTTGTCTAGCTCCGGATCCAGGCACACCAGGTGATAAGCTCTGGGACACGAGTCGCACAGGATGATCTCCCCGCCCTGCTGACACACCTCGCAATAGTCTTGGTGGTCGGTCTCGTAGCCGTCGGCCTCTTCTTCACCGGCAACTGCCAACCCGGGGGAGGGGAGGAAGAAAGGAAAAAAAGGGGGAGGGGTCACCCCTGGTGTCCCACCACACGTGCTGTCTGCTCTAGTCCTTTTTATAGAGGAAACCCTCCAGCATTATCTTGCTACGGACATCAAAAGTTGAAAAAAAATCTGTCCTTTTTCAACAACAAATGCCTTTTTCTCCTTGTCAGTTAGAAGTTAATCAGGTGCCCCCTTCCTTCCTTGGCGATCAGAGAAGGCTTTGCTACATCTACCTCCTGTTGTGGCCCACCTGCGTCCAGCCCTGAGCTGGCGGCAGATTCGGACAGTGAGGAGGTTGGGGAGGAACCTGGGCCAGTCCTGGAGTCTGGGGAAGGCTCGGACAAGGCCTCTGTATCGGAGGCAGAGATGGGGCCAGGGCCGTCTGACATTTCCCAAGCTGCCTTCGGAGTCGGAGATCAGTGGGGCAGAAGAGCAGCTGGAGCCTGTTCCCAGTGTGCTCATGCACAGAGCTGCCAGGAGAAGGGAACAGCTAAGGAACAAGGGGCGACTCATGAGTAAAGGCATGGGTCAGGTGTAGTCAACCTTTTTATACCTACCGCCCACTTTTGTATCTCTGTTAGTAGTAAAATTTTCTCTAACCGCCCACCGGTTTCATGGTAATGGTGATTTATAAAGTAGGGGCAAAACCTCTACCGCCCACCATGAAAGCTGGAACACCCACTAGCGGGCGGTAGGGATCAGGTTGACTCCCACTGGCATAGGTGGCCCCTCCCATAGGGAATAAAGAGGAGTGGGGTGGGGTTGCAGGAGACAATTAGTTCAAATTCCTTTGGGTGAAGATCTGTTCCTGACTCCTTGCCAAGTATTATCTGCCACAGCATGGCATTTGGAAACTATCGGCCTGGCAACTCTCCCAGTCTAATAAGTTTGTAGTTGTGAAATCTCATGAAAGACTGCATTTGCCGGGACTTTGCCAGAGAGGAATTCACTTCAACCTAAATAAAAGGGGTTTTATCTTAGGGAAGCCTAGGTCAGAAACCTCCCCTGGTGATAACCTTAACCTCACCTTTCTTCTTCTTTCGTCCAGGTCGACCTCGCCTGACTTTCTTGACCCTTCCTGAACTATCCGAACGCATGGAAGAACTGTGAACACTGGAGTTGTCCAGGTCGGATTCTTCTTCCGGTTCTGCCACCTCGTCGCTCTGAAACAAATGCTGTACATAACCGGAGCGGCCCTCCATTAGGAAAAAGCCACAAAGAGGCCGAGATGAAGAGGGACGGTGGGAAGGGAACGGAAAGGAAAGGGAGGCGGGGTACCCCCAACTTCGGAGCTATGGCCCAAAAAGCCAGTGGAAAGAAGCAAGGAGAAACTTTCCACCCGACCCCCATCCAACTACGAGGTTCGACCAACTACAGAATTGACCAACCTAGTTCCGCTATAAAAGGTTGGATCTTAGGGACTGCATGCAGATCTATGTCACATGGCAAAGGTTGAAGGATGGGAAGAAAGGCTATGAAGGTGGATGTTATAAACAAGCAAGCAGTCGCAACCATGCAACCAGAATTTGCTGCCGCAGTCCATAAAAGGAATCTCAAGCCAAGGATACTGTTGAAAGGGTCCCACAGCACTGCCAGGGCTTAGAACAAGGGTGTCCAACTCTGGCAACTTTAAGGCTTGTGGACTTCAATTCTCAGAACTGAATTCAAAGTTTTCAACTCCCAGAATTAAATTCAAAACTCATCCACTCGCAGAAATTAAACTCAAGGTTTTCAACTCCCAGAATTGAACACAAAAATCTTCCAACTCCCAGAACTGAACTCAAAATGTTCAATGCCCAGAACTGAACTCAAAATCTTCAACTCCCAGAATTGAACTCAAAAGTTTTCAACTCCCAAAACTCAAAAGTCTTTAGATCTGTGGACTCCCAATTCCCAAAGCTCCCTAACCAGCTGTGGGGAATTGAAGTGCACCGGTCTTAAAAGTTGCCAAGGTTGGAGTCACCCCTGGCTTAGAGTCATCGCTTGTGGCTGGTGGCAACCTGCACGGCGTGCATAATTGAAATTAAAGAGCTTAATTTCCAGAACAGCCATCAGTCACAGGAATTAGCTCGCTTTGAGGTGGACTGGCAGTCTCTTTCTCAAAAGAGCCAAAAAGCTCTTCTTCCTGGCTAATTTTGTCCAGAAATGCCAAGGTCAGCTCAGAGTTCACATTCACGCATACAACTCCAATGGAAGCCTTACTGAGCTGCTCTTTTTGCGCTTCCCGCCAATCACGCCCAGCTTGATCTTCAGGGGCGCCATCTTCTTCCCCTTCCCCTTCCTCTTCATCTCGGGGATACGAGGGCTTTTACTCCTCTTCTTGTGGCCAGGTCCTGGGGAGCGGGAGAAAGGACCTTTGGGGTGAACATTCAACATTTGGCCCTGGTCAGAAAGAGCTGCGGTTGTTCCGGGGACACTCCAAGCAGATGGCAAACCTTGGCAAGAGAGGCTCGGCATAATTACATCCCAACGAGATGCTTGCAGAAAAAAGTGTAAGCATCTTGGCTGCCGTCCTGTCCACTCTAAAAGGTAAAAAGTAAAGGTTCCCCTCCTTGCACATCCATGCTAGTCATTTCCGGCTCTAGGGGACATTGCCCATCTCCATTACAAAGCCGAAGAGCCAGCCCTGTCCCAAGACGTCTCCGTGGCCATGTGGCCGGCAGGACTAAATGCCAGAAGGCACACGGAACGTTGATTACCTTCCCACCCTATTTTTCTACTTGCATTTTTTTTTTAACATGCTTTTGAACTGCTAGGTTGGCAGAAGCTGAGACAAGGAACGGGAGCTCCCTCCATTACATGGCGCTAGGGATTCGAACCGCCAACCTTTCTGATCGACAAGTGCAGCATCTTAGCCGCTGAGCCACCATGTCCCTCCTCTCCACTCTGCTCACCTGCACAGAACCAACCTGGGGAGGAGGAAACATGATGGGGGAGGGGTAGACCATTCAAAGTTGGCCCTTTTCCGTTTCTCCGGGAAGGTTGGAGCCTGCCCAGCGGAAGCGTGGAAAGCCGAGGGACAGGTAACCCCAGGTTGAGGGTGAACAACAGGCCGAAGTTTGCCCAAGGAAGCAAGTGGCCTCTTTATAAAGGAACACCCCATGCTTGACCTCTCAACTCTGAGAGGCAGGTAAAAGCTCAGGTCTTCTGCTTTTAGGTCCAGTATGCAATGCCCAGACTCTTGACCTTCATCCTGGAACTATCTCAACCCTGAAATATGGGCACACTCTCCTATTTGTGGAGTCCTTCATGTTCTCTCTGAGATTGGTGGTTTTCTTGCAGAAGTTCCGTGACCCAACTAGGTAACATTATCAGTGCTAGAAGCACCTGAGGGCAGGAGAAGAATCAATGGGTAGAAACTAAGAGGAGCAACCTAGAACTAAGGAGAAATTTCCGGACAGTGAGGACAATTAACCAGTGGAACTACTTGCCACCAGAAGTCCTGGATGCTCCAACACTGGAGGTTTATAGGAAGAGAATAGAAAACCATAGGCTCTCCTGCTTGAGCAGGGGGATGGACTAGAAGACCTCCCAAGGTCCTTCCAACTCTATTATTCTACATAAGAAAGGAGTGGGGTGTGCAGAATGGAGGGAGGAGAGAGGTGGAAGAGGAGGAGGAGGAGGAGGAAGAGGACGACAATGATGATGATGATGATGACTCTGGGGGTCCTTCTCTGAGCTTGGTAATTTTCTTGCAGACATTTAATGGCCCAACTATCTAACATCATCAGTGCTCGAAAGGAATGAGGTTTTTTTTCCCTATCTATATACAGCCGCCTGCCCCGCCCATGTTGGTAGATGCATAATAGCTTCCTTGGTTGTTGTTTGATTGGGGTTATTGTTTTCTGCTTCACTGCTTGTCTGGGGTTAATCCCTGCTTATCTGGGTATGAGCTGTTGGAGAATTGTGTGTTCTGGTCTCTTTGTAGCACTGATGATATGATCTAGGCAGGTCATGAAACATCGGATGTACAAATTGGAGGTCAGCCCTCTCTACACAGAAAACCACCAAGTGCAGAGAGCACAAAGCACCCCACAATCCCCCCTTCTTCTCCTCCTCTCCAAACAAACCCCTCCCTCTCTAGCACTGATGATGTTCCCTAGTTGGGCCAGGTAACATCTGCAAGAAAACCACTCAGGCTCAGAGACCAGCAAAGACCTCACAGTGCTTCCTCTCCTCCTCCAATCTTTCCTCTCCTCCACAACTCCCACTCCATTCTAGCACGGGTGACGTTTCCTAGCTGGCCCATGAAACATCTGCAAGAGAACTAGAGAGCACCAAGGACCTCAGAGTTCAACCCCCAAGCTACAAAACTTCTATCCACAACTTCTCTTTCTTAGCAATACCAATACTCTGTGCATCGTACAGCTGACCTGATCCACCCAGAAACTGCCCCTCTCCGTGTCCCCACCCTTCCGAAGAAAAGCTGCTACTCACCTTTGCCCTCTTTGGTTTTGGCTTTGCGGATGGGAAGAGGCTGAGCCGGGGGCTGCAGCAGGTGTTGGGGCTCAGGTGAAGGTATCACAGCCGACACGGCAGCTGAGACTTGTTCTGCTACGGCGGCCGCAGCAGCGGCAGCTGCAGCAGCCACGGCGGCCGTTGATCCTTTAAAAGGGTTGTTGGCACTGAATTCTCGCCACTTGGCTCCCATAATGGTCATCATTTTGGACATGGGGATCTTGGGGTTCTTTTTGGCAATGAGAGGCCTGGAGGGAGGAAAGGATGGGGGGGGGGGGGGGGGTCAAACAAACTCAAAAAAGAGCCGAAGCAAAATTTCCTGGATAAAAATCCTAAAGGGGAAATGAAGAAGCATGGGAAACAGTGAAAAATAACATAATAAAAGCCCAGTCCAACACAGCTGAAAAAAGAAAAACAAGAAATCCAAGAAGTTGCACAAAGATCTCTTCGATAAACTGAAAGACAAAAGGGATTAAGTACAAAAATGGAAAGGGGGCCACCTCGCTAGTACAGAATATCAGCAGGTAGTCTGAATCCGCAAAGATTTAAGTTTTTGAAAGATGAAGAGCCAATACTCTGCCTTGAATTATGACCTAACAGGCGCCTAAATGGCCAGACCAACATTCCCTCACCTTTCTTTCGTGAACAAGATTAAGAGGCCCACCACAGAATGTCCCCAAGGTGCCTTTTTTTTCCCCAAGAGGCAACTAGACTTTTTTGGTTCTTTTCCTTGAAGACGTTTTGCTTCCCCTCCAAGGAGCTTCTTCAGCTCTGAGTTGGATGGAGGATGAGACAGCTGGTCATTTGCATCCTTTTGGAGAGACACGTTGAGGCCGCTTGGAGGTTTGTCTGTGTCCTCAGGGTCACCTGAGTGGTGCAAATGGGTGGTGGAGCCTTCTTGGGGGGGCTGAAAGGAGCTGCGTTGTGGAGTTGTGCTTCTTGCAGGATCCCCCAAAAGGGCCAACAGAACTATTTTTTATCAGGTTCTAAAAGGGAACGTGAGGATGGAGCCACTGAGGGGGGTCCAACAAACGCTCTAAAAACAGTTTAGGCTGGAAATCTCCGAACATATCACATCAGACGCTGGGGAAGAGGGGGGGGGAATATAAAATTAAAAATGGCTAGCCGAGATAAGAGGGAGTCTGCTCCTCCAGCGAGCTGCAGCATCACACAGCAATTGCTTCCGCTCCCTCCTCCCCCAGGAATCAGACACACACACAAACACACACACACACACACACACGGAGCATACCAAAGTAGAGGATTAAAGGGGCTCTTATCAGTCTCCAGGGAAGACAAGAACTGCCAAACTGGAACAGGCCAACGCTCCATTTAATCCGACCGGAGCCGGTGGGGGCGCTCGAGTGAGTGGGAGGAACGATGTTGAAATCTTGGCAGAGCGAGCCCAGAGGCACAAGCTTCCTGATGTTCTCACCCACCCACTCACAACCCCCCCTTCATCTCACCCCCCCTCACCACCCCCGATTCAAGCCCCCAACCTCCCAGCCAAGAACCCCGAAGCAGAAGACATCCATCATTTGCAATTGTTCTGCTCGTCGGCTGTCAACACTGACAGCCCGTAGGATGATGTCTGACCTGACATGGGGGGCTGGGGGGCCCTTCAGCCTACCAAGAGTGTTGGTTGAAAATGGGATGAGGTCTGGGCAAAGGGTTCGGCTAAAATACCTCCAAGGTCCCTTCCAACCCTGTCATTCTGTGAGGCTGACTGGGTATACCAATACTCCCCCCCACCCCACCCCAAAAAGACCGGACAGCCACTTGTCCAGAATGCTATAAGGAATCCAGAGGATGGGGGGGTTGGACTAGAAGACCTCCGAGGTCCCTTTTCAACTCTGTGGTTCTGAATAGCTTGCCTCCGGAAGTTGTGGGTGCTCCATCACTGGGGGTTTTTAAGAAGAAGACTGGACAGCCATTTGTCCGGAATGAGATAGGGTCCCTGGCTTGAGCAGGGGTTGGACCAGAAGAGCTCTGATGTGCCTTCCAACTGTTATTTCGAAAAGGAGGAGGAGGAGGAGGAGGAAGAGGAGAGGAGGAGGGGAAGAGGAAGAGGAGGAGGAGGAGGAAGAGAAGAAGAAGAAGAAGAGGAGGAGGAGGAGGAGGAGGAGGAGGAGGGGAGGA
>BHEV01061813.1:0-16531 GCA_004319985.1 Emydocephalus ijimae
GTGAAATGCCTGGACGATAAACTGTACAAACGGCATATTGACCAACTGCGGTCGCGACTTACACCAACAAATCACCATAAATCCTGTGACTAAACTGAGGGGGGGGAGAGTACGGAAGATGAGGAAGATCCAGGGAACCCATTCGAAGGAAACAGCAACCGGAGCGACACGAGCCCGTTCGAGGGAAACAGCGATGGGAGCAACATGCAGGAAAGCGGGCAAGAAGAGGAGGAGAGTGCACCTCAGGGAGCAGAGGACCATGTAGAAAACGAGGAAGGAATGAGCCCTGCATCTGAAACAGAATCGCTGCTAGGCAACGAACTACCTCAGCAGGATGGCAGTCCACCAACCCAACGGAAATACAAAAGACTTAAAAGACAACCGTCTTATTTAAAAGACTATGTAACTATACCGGATTTGAGGAACCAGGGGGAAGGGGTGTTGTGTATACAATAATGCAATAAAGGTCTAAGCTTGAGGTAAAGTGCAGGGTTCTGGCTCTGCACTTCTGATTGGTTATCAGGCAGCTTGACCAGGATTGGTCAGCTATAACAAACCTGATTGGTCTTTAACTAAGGGTTTTCATTGGTTGTTAGAAATAGCGTTCCTAGTTGATTATTGGTCGAATCATGCATAAGGTGCCTATATAAGGCAGAGTTAACCGTTATGGCTTGCTTGCACGATGTAAATAAAGAGTTGAAGTTCACTGTTTAAAGCTGTCTCCAGTTATTATGACTCATGCGCAGTACTTAACAGTTTTAAAAAATAAAATAAATAAAAATATAATTATAGGCTCACTTTGAATAGAAAATATTTCATAGCCTTTGGGTAAATTATGTTTAAATATAAAATATAAGATTGTGAAATTTAACTGACATTTACAAAAGTTTTTTTTTTTCACACATCCTGTATTCTTTCTTTGCTGGATGAGTTTCTTTTTGACAAAGGAGAATGAAAATCTGATGGGTATTTAAAAGAATCATATAAGTTTAAAAAATAACATACAGAAAAGAAGGTATAATGAAGCTTCAAAGGCAAAAACCACACTCTACAAAATTCTGCATCAGCATAAACATATCCAAATCCATAACTTTCCAAATATAATCTCATAACAAAGATTTTTTTTACAATACTTTGCCTTATTGCCAAAGGCCCTGCTTTGTTAAATAGAAATGCAGAAACTTGCTAAATAAATCAAAATTCATTTAATGAGAATTTTATCAAGCTATAGAAAGAATAAAAATAATAGTCTATTCCTTGTAACTAGAGTGGATAATACAATGCCATTTTTTAAAAGTCCAAATTTAATAACCTTAATTAGTATATATCATAGAAAGGGAATTCCATCAAGCTTAATCTTCATCTACAACAGTTGCATAGACACCCCACTTCAGTCAACAGAAACAATCCAAACATATTTTGGGTAGCTTGAATCTAAGCTGTGTATGAGCTGACTCAATATTGTACCTTTTTGACTACCAGATCATACCAAATTCCAAATCTACCTTGGAGTAGATCAATTTTATTTAATACTGTTAAATAAATGTCACAAAGCTATTACAATCTCCTGAATATCTCCAGGTTGTACCACTAAAATTCAGTTGCAAAACTGCCAATTTTCAGAGGCATGATTTCCTGCTATCTGCCATAGAAAAGTGTGATAAATTTCTATGGGCTATTAATGCACTAATTTTTAATTTAAACACAAGCCAAAAGTCAAAAGAGCAAACAGGCCTCATACTCAGTGACATTATTGAATCTTAATATAAAGTACTTCCTTTGTGCTTTGCCATATCGCCTTGGACAATCAGGATTCTAGATAATATATGCAATATACTGCATAAATAATGCCTTAATATAATGGAATGAAATTATTGTCTCTAGATAAAATGTCTCATGTAATATTTCTTCCATTGATTTACTAAAATCTTAATACGCCTATTTTTGCTTTTTAATTTAACATTAAATAGGTTCCACTTCTCCTGAGCTTGATATATTATAATCCTGGAGCTCATTCTGAGTTGATCATCCTGCTTGCCATTTGATTTTACAATAGATTTATTTCTATGGCATGAAAACATTGTAAAGCAAAGTTGAACTAGATTTAGGAATCATATGAATAGAACTAAAGAAGGGAAATTAAAGTTATAGCTATCCAAATCAGTGATGTAGTCAATTATTTCAAAGCATGAACCATTATAAACATAGTCAGGAATATTTTCCTTCAAGTTGCATGTGAAATAAATATTCATACAAGCATAATTAATTAAATTTTTCCAATAGACTGTCAAAAGAATAAACTTGTTGGAAATGAAATTATTTATCACTGCAAATTATTTTGGAATAGAATAGAATGAATGAGCTGGAAGGAGCTAAAATATCTCTTCTTAAAATTCAAAAGGAAATGAATAATTTTGTGACCTGGTCAACACTACCTTTCCAAGATATGAGAAGATTTTTGTCTTAGTTTTATATAGTCAGGATTCTGAGAAAGAAAAAGACTCATAAGTATTTCCCATTGCACACATTGGATATGTATTATAGACTGGATTATAGATGATGGATATATGAATTGGTCTATACTATATCAAACATTCATTGCTTGATGTCTCCATCATATTAAAAGATCTAAAGCCACCAGAACTTCTACAAAAGGGTCTCCAAATTATAATTTAATAATTGTGGACTACATGGGAAAATATCATAATTTAAAATTATAGTCATTTACTTAAGTGGTCAGTAGAGGGGGCGTGCATAAGTGCACAATTGTGCCTATTGTCCATGTCATTGTATTTTTATTCTCCTATTCTTGTTCTCAGTTTTGTTTGACAAATTCCAATAAATTAAAATAAATTAAATTTAAATTAATTAGAATCTAATGGAATCTAGTTCCATACATGAATGTAGGCACGCATTCACTTAACGGTATGACACTCATGTACCATATCCACTCAAAAGCTGACTAGAGTCCTTAATACCAAATAATATTAAAGATCATGTGAAGTATTAATACCACTTTATAATACCTTGGTAAGGCCACACTTGGAATACTGCATTCAGTTTTGGTCGCCACGATGTAAAAAAGATGTGGGGCCCTAGAAAGAGTGCAGAGAAGAGCAACAAAGGTGATTAGGGGACTGGAGGCTAAAACATATGAAGAATGGTTGCAGGAACTAGGTATGTCTAATTTAAGGGCGGCATGATAGCAGTGTTCCACTATCTCAGGGGCTGCCACAAAGAAGAGGGAGTCAAGCTATTCTCCAAAGCACCTGAGAGCAGGGCAAGAATTAATGGGTAAAAACTAATCAAGCAACCTAGAAGTAAGGAGAAATTTCCCGACAGTTAGAACAATTAATTAGTGGAACAACTTGCCTCCAGAAGTTGTGAATGCTCCAACTCTGGAAGTTTTTAAAAAGATGTTGGATAACCATTTGTCTGAAGTGGTGTAGGGTTTCCTGCCTAGGCAGGGGGTTGGACTAGAAGACCTCCAAGGTCCCTTCCAACTCTATTATTCTATTCTATTCTAGTTCTGGTCTCAGCCTTGGGTCCAGAAATGTTTAACTGCCATCCCTAATTGTTTCAACCAGTATTATCAATTGTTAGGAATATAAGTCACCTAACAGGTATTTGGGTTAGAAATATATAAACCAGGATAAACATTTTAAAACTTTATCTTTAAGAAAGTGCAAAACTGTAATTAGGTGTGGTTTCTCAAATGGCCATAAGATGGAACCAGAAACCTGGTTTGTTTTAGTCTGAGTCTCAGAAGAGAGTGTGAGTAAGTCTTTTCCTTCTGTTGGAAAGTATTGCCGTTCCTCCATTTTTCCTGATTGACTGATATTCCTGGATTTAATGTAAGTCTGATACTGAACTGTTTTTGACACTGGAATTTGTTACTGGATTATTCCTGGATTGAACACTGATTGATTTACCTGTGAGTGACTTTGGATTGCTTGTTTGGACTTTGCTTAACGTTTCTGGAAGTAAAAACCTACATTTACTGTACAGTGTATCTGTGTGCTGTGTGTGTGTATTATTCAAACACTACTCTCAAATACATCTCCCTGTAAGCGTTCATTCTCCTAATGGGTAATTACCTCAACATCAATGATTAAAAATTTCCAGTAACTTTTATAAACCCAATGAGTTGATGAAGAGAATTTATGATAAACAGTGGCACTCTTAATTTTTACTTCACTTCGTCAAAATAGTGCTGAGTTTATAAGTGTTCTTGTGATACTAGTACCTAATGTTATAAAACCAAGTAAAACAATTCTTCTTTTTCCTTAGCATTATTTTTCCTTTAGCACTTGACAAAGTTTACTAAACTGTGTGAGTTCCCCATGTTGGAAACTGGCTTGTTTTTCCTTTTATCATGGAGTGCTTTCTTGTCTGCTGAAGCTGCTGGCCTTACAGGTAAGTATTTCATGGCATTGAAGTAATTAGGGGATTTGAAGTAATTAGGGAATTCAGTTTTCTTCTGTAATACAAAGGTATGTGTGAAATCATATAAAGATATGTGTGGAATTTGTGTAGTTTGATGGAGTGTTCAACAAAAACTGGAAAATGGTTGGAAAGTTTTTAGGAGGTAAAAATTCTAGTAGAAAAATATTAAGTAGAACTGTGTGTGTAGTTTTTTGAGAAAAATGAATATTTATCAAAAACAGCAACAATGGTTGTATGTAAAAATATATCTTTTCCTATTTTGTTATATGAATGTAAAAGCTGAGAACTGTACATCAGGAAAAACTTATAGATGAATGAAGTATATTAATGTGCTAACTAAAACATATGGTAGAGGAAGAATCAATACAGTAAAAAATGAATTACTATTGAATGAATGGGGACTGAAGGCAAAAGTGAGCAACTGTTATGAAAAAAGCTTGTTGAGCTTATGTGATCGTACTGAGAATGTGAATGAGGATTGATTTAAATAAAACATGAAAAAAATGAATAGATCAAGAGATGGGGAATCTGAGAATCTTGGTGAGTTTCTCAAGAATAAAATATAAGAAATTTCAAGGAAAAAGGGAATCTAGAGTCTAGAAGATGAAAGTATTAAAAGTAATGGATAATCTCTTTAAATTTCTGGAATAAATTAAATGAATTGGAATAGTGAAATATCTGGAAGTCATATGAAAGAAATAGTGAAGAAATATGAAACTGATTTCTAATAAATATAGAATAAAACATTTATAAAGTATTAAAGGCAGGATACAAATCTAATAAATAAATAAATATGTTTTATATAATTATAAAAAAAAACTAGTTTTACTCCTGTAATAGGATCCTTTATCGATTTCTTGTCTTTTTTTTTAGAGATATTTGAAGATTTTTATTCAAAATCTATCATTAAAAAAAATGAAACTACAGTTTTCTATGATAATTTGCTGGACATATGGCCTCCCTAAGCATAAATTTCCATTTTTAGATCTTAAGACATAGGGTAAAACCATGCGTATATAATTAGGAGATGTCATGTTTTCACACCTAAGTGACATACTGAAGTTTCTTTGATGGGATTTAGAAACTTCATCTGCCATCATCAGGCTTCTGTATTATGTTCTTCTGTGAGTCAGACTTTTACAGTTGTTTCAGTTTTAAATTTGGGGCTAGCCTACTGCTGTGCCAAAATGTTTTTTTCTTCCTTCTGATTGGTTGGGAGTCTTGGTCTGGGTTTATTGGTCTTGGAGTTTGCTGTGTTCTGCTTGATTGGTGTTTCTAATATCTTCTGTCTGTTTTTTGGATCTTTTTGTATCTTGATTGGCTGTGTTCCTGTATTGGAGGCTTTTAGTGCAGCTTGGCTCTGAGTAAATGGACGGCTATCATTTGTTAGGAAGCTAGGTTTCATCTGGGTGCCTGGTTGGGGTGTGTTTGAGCTGGAGGTATCAAGGGGGATCTGTTTGTGCCCAGGTGTTTGCTTGGATTGTGGTGTGGATATTTTTTTGTTTGTGAGTGCAGGCTTCCAAATGATTGAAGTCTGGTGGAATTATCTCTTCTATTCATGCTTTCAGGTCTTTTTTCAATCTCTATGGCTTCTCTGATAATTCTGTGGCTGGGGTTTTCTATAGTGGCTAGGGTTTTGGTGCCATTGAAGTTGATGCTATGACCTGTGGTTTTCATGTGTTGGACTAGTGAGGAAGTGTGTTCCAGCTTTTTGACTGCATTTTTGTGTTCATCCAGGCGGGTACTTATTCTTCTATTGGTCTGTCCAATGTATGTGGCTGGGCATGATGCACAGGGGACTTCGTATGTGACTGGGTTTTCCAGGTCAATTTTATCTTTGGGGTTTCTAAGGATGGCTGCTATTTTTCTGTTTTGAAGGCAGTCTTGATTTGCTGCCTGTGTAATATCTTACTGATTTTGTCTGTAGTACCTCTTATGTAGGGCAGGACAGCTGTTCCATTCGTCTGTTCATCTTCTAGGTCTCCTTGTATCAGTGTGTTTTGGTGGATCAAGCCGGTGATTTTGCTTTTGTGGAAGCCGTTGGCTGTCAGTACTTTAGTCAGGGTGCATAGTTCAGTCTTTATGTGTGCCTTGTCTGCCAGGTGTTTGGTTCTAGCAATTAGTGTTTTGGCCACGGAGTTTATCTGTGGTGGGTGGTGGTGGGATTGGGTATTGAGGTAGCAGTTGGTGTGTGTTTTCTTCTGGTATATGGTGTGTCCTAGTGTGCCATCTGTTTTTTTGTAGATTAGTACATCTAGAAATGGTAGTTGTTTGTTTCCATTTCCATGGTGAACTTGATTTTGGGGTGTGTGCTATTTAGGTGTGTTAGGAAATTGTTTAGGTTTTCTTTTCCATGGGGCCAAATCACAAATGTGTCATCAATGTATTTTAACTATAATTTGGGTTTGTGGGTGGCATTGGCCAGGGCTCTGGATTCAAATTCTTCCATGAACAGGTTTGCAATGATGGATGACAGTGGTGATCCCATGGGGGCTCCTTCAATTTGCTTGTATCTTTGTCCTTTGTATATGAAATATGTGATGGTTAAGCGGTGTTCTGTTAGTTCCATGAGGTGTTTAGCTGGTTGGTATTTATTTTTGATGATTTCAAGAATTTCTTTTATCGGGACTTGAGTGAATAGTGAAACCACGTTGAAACTTACAAGCAGATCTTCTTGTTCCACTTGTAGATCTTTGATCATTTCCACAAAAAAACAGATGGCACACCATTCTGGCACAGCAGTAGGCTAACCCCAAATTTAAAACTGAAACAACTGTAAAAGTCTGATTCACAGACAAACACAATACAGAAGCCTGATGATGGCAGATGAGATTCTGCCAAAATGTTGCTGCAACTTTAAAAGCACAACTATAATGACGTGGGAAAATACCCGAACATAGCTGAAGAACATATATATATATATTTCCTGCAAGCATTTTAAATACAATTGTCTGTTATATGATTTAGGATTTAGTTGTACCTCAATCGTTTTCTTTCTTCCAATCATTTGTGGAGTCCAGAATAAACTATTTTTTTAATTCTTTAATGAGGAAAAACCCAAACCTCAGCTAAAAATACCAATAATCATTCCAATCAATTGAATCCCATGATTATCCAACAGATTTTTCATATTATATATTTTATACTTTATTTGTTCTTCCATGGTGACAATCAGTACGGCATATACAAAGCTTTCAGGAGCATCAGAAGTAATTTCATTGCTTGATAATAAGTAGCTTTAAGTGGATCAACATCAACATCTTGGTCAAGCTGAGAAAGCTCTAGAGTATGTAATCAATATGGATCAATACATTTAGCACTTCTTAGCTTCAGAAACAAACACACATCATTCCTAAATTCTAAAAACCAGACCAGGCAAGGAAAAATGGAAAAGTAAAACCAATATCAAACCCAGATTATAAATTACCTTAAATCAATTAATGTAATTATAATTATTATGTAGTTTTTAGTATAATTTTAATTTACTGCAACAGAGATGAGGTCCAAGGCATTAAAGGAATAGATGTGATCCTATGTGATCAGCTTTGCAATTTTTTTTTTGAAAATAGCATGGTCCCGGGTTACACTTCTTCATACAGACACAAACTCAATTTCATGCTCACTTTTATGTTCTATTCCATATCTTATTACTGTTTTAAATTTTCTACATAGTTTTTCTCCTCTCTTAATTTTCTCAATTTTATTTTAATTATCTCATATCAATTCAAATAATTGTATTTATGCTTTTGTCTGTCCTGTTTCATTTTCATATTTTCTTTCCTCATTAAACAATTTTCTCCTGTTGTTACTAAATGGAGTATGCCACCTTTATATCTTTTAATTTTATCCATTCAACTCTTATTTAAGCTTCAATATATACCTTGAGATTATAACATTCAATATAATACATAGCTTCCAATCGAATTCTGCTTGGTACATTCTTAAAAAACACACTATATTCGTAAAAAGTGATTATAAATATATGTAATTAAAACAGTCATTCAATTCCAATTCAATTCTATCATTAATATTCATTAAAGTCTTAACATCTTTAACATTACTTTTCAATTAAATATCATACTTCCTTGGGAACACTTATAAGCTTTCTGTAATTATTTTTTTCCCCTATTTCTCTTCCCTTATATTTTATAAAAAATTAAATAATTAAAATGTTCCCATCCTTTCCTAATTCAATTCTCTCATTCATTTTATTTTATTTATTTATTAACAAACATTTCAATAGATTACAATAACTATTTTATCCATCATTTTAATCATACATTGTTTCATATTTTCTAAAATTATTTCTATTTCTAATATAACAATGCTATCTTATGTACCTTTGCAGAATCCCTTTTTCAATTAAATTTTCACCCATTATCTCTCAATGGGCCCTGTTTCTCCATATCTTGTTTCTGTCCTTTATAACTTCTTTTCCTTTCCTTCTTCCCTCTCTTCTTCTCCATCCCCTTTTTACCCCCTTGTCTCTCTAGTTCTAATTCTCTCTTCTGTATTCCTCTCTTCTGTTGCTTTCTAATATTATACTTATTTTTCAAGTTATTATTCCTTTTCTTGGTTGTTTTTTCAAATCTTAAACTTTTCATTCTCTTTCCCCCATTTCCTTTTTTTTCCCCACATAAAATTACTTGTTCATTAAAGATGGCTTCTCCTTTGTCCCAGTCTTCTTGTTCTGCAGGCATTACTTGTTGTTTGTCATAGTTCGAGATCTCCATTTCTAAGAATTGAAATATGAAGCCAAAAGAACCACTCCCTTCTTGTGCATCTTCTTTGTACTTTTTAAGTTCTATTTTCAGTTCATCTAAAAGCAGTGCCATTTTAAAACACTTTTAAACAACCACCCAATTGATTTTAGTCATTCAAATGCAATAACCAAAAATCCAGAGATCACCGAATAATCCAAATACTCCCAAACTGTTTCTTCATGCTTCTTTTTTCCGCTTTCTCTACCTGGGGTTCTACTATTTTGTAGCCAAGTTTCAGTTAAAGTGTATCTTTTAGAAGTCTTGTTGAGGTTTTACTGTAAATTCCTTTTAATTCCAGGCATTCTCCTCCCTTTTTTCCAGATCCTGACCTTTTATTCTTTTTCTCTTCTTTCCTGCTTTTAAAAGGTTTTAAGTATCCAGAAATCTTTATTATCCCTTTGACATTTTATTTTCAGCTTAAATGCCTATTGTTGTCAAAGTGGATTTTTTTTTCCAATTTCTTATTTAGATCTCTTAGCTAGTCAGTATAGGGAAAAGGAGAGAAGAAAAAAACCCAAATCTTTTCCCTTTTCTCTCTCCTTCGCTGCTTCAGAATCTTCTTTGGGAACAATGTTACTTTTTATTTATAGTTTAAATTCCAGGGTACCTTAGTTGTTGCTTTTGCAGTTTAACCCGGTCAACCAAAACTTTCTCTTCTTATTTTCCTCCTGCACATTCTTTTCTGGTCGAGTTCTTCTTTGAGGTGGCTATTTCTGACCACTGCTGCAACCGCCTTCAGGAAAGGGAGTAATGGCCAGCTGAGGAGGAGAGATGTGGCTCTCCTCAACCCTTCTGGCAGCTGAGGAGGAGAGATGTGGCTCTCCTCAACCCTTCTTCACCACCTCTACGGGGTGGCTNTCTGGCAGCTGAGGAGGAGAGATGTGGCTCTCCTCAACCCTTCTTCACCACCTCTACGGGGTGGCTTAGCCCCGAAACCAGCTGGCTCGGGGCACTCCAGCGGCCAGCAAGGATCGAAACAATGCACAATTGCGGTTTCGATCTGTCCGTGAAGAGGATCAAGCCAGAAGTCAGCAATTTTTATCTAGAATTGGATAAATTAACTTTATGTGCTAATTCTGGGTCCTGTGCCTGCATACATGAAGCTTCAACTCACCTGCTGCTTGCGAAGTCCAGTTCCTAACAGGCTGTAGATCGTTATTAGTGTAAGGCCTAGGGGTTGGGGACCCCGAGTTATATTCTTGGAATACTATGTTGAAGAAACAGCTGTGGAAGTTGTTTTTTGTGGGTAACCTTTTTGGCACCTGTCTTTTTGCATGCGCACCCCCAAAATGTAATATGTTCATGTCCCTCGTACATGTGCCTCACCCCTGTGTATGTGTGTGCATTCCCATGCATGTACATGCAACCTCATGTATATGCATACATCCCCACATGTGCCCCACCCCTGCACATGCACAGCAGAGGTGGGGTGATGGCTCACATGTGCACAGAGAAGGCTCTGCGTGTCACCTCTGGCATACGTACTATAGGTTCGCAATCATGGTGCTAGGCAATTAAGTCAATAGATGATTTGTTGGCTAGGGCCTGTCTTTGAAATTGTTGTGGTAGGGTATTTGGAAAACCTGAAGGTAGGCTAGGAGAGGCCATAATATTCAGGTGATAGCAGGCAGAGGAAGATATGCTTACAATTGACCACATATGGGAAGGCAGTTCTGCTATCTTCAGTTGATTCTCCTTCTGGTCCCAGAATTCATTCTGAAGTCAGGACACTGAATCCTCAGAGATCACAACCTCCAACGAATGACAAATGATCTTTCCTTGATGAGGCATTGACCCAGCATGTTTTACCAAGGGTGGCTATCACAGGAAAGCATTAATGGCTTCCAGAGGGTTTACTTCACATATAACTTAAAGAGAGACCCTTTGCTAAAGTTGGGCTACAGGCACCAGCTGGGTTTATTATATACTGTATATAGCCAGGGGTCTGGTTTTCAGAGATAGTATTATTTTTTTTGCCAATAATTTAATAGATGTTTGACAAAGCCTTAGTCATTATCTGGAGTAGATGGAGGTTTCTTTTTGATGGTGCCTTCTCCCTGGAATTGTATTCATATTGCGGAAAACCTGACACAATTTATGCAAGTTTTAAGGACCTGGTGCTTCCCCAAGCTAACATGCTGCTTAGTTGAATGTTTTATACAATTAGGCCTGGTTTAGCCATGTTGTAAAGGACTGTTATTGGTTGCTTTTATAATAAGCCTTCCAGGGTTGGTGGTTGGGTGACTGTAAGTTTATAAAATTTAAAATCTCATTTCATTTGAAAGATTCATTCAAAGGAAAAACAAAACTGCAAAATGTAGCTTATAAACTTTTGCTTAACTGCTTATATATTAATAGAAATTTGTTAGCAGTAGATTAGGAAACATATTGTCTTATTTACATTATGATACAGAGATGTCATTGTAGCAGTATTTTTGCAGGTTATTCTGCTGGTTCCTTTCTCCTTGATCACATGTCATCTTTTTCAGGACCAAATCCATCCTTCAAACATATAATGCATAATAAAACATATTTATATAATAATATCTATCATCTTTCAAATTTGCAATTATCAAAATAGGGATAATATCAGAAGGAAATTGAATATTTTCACTAATAAAACTGTCCAATAATATAATGCAGTTGAGTATCCATTGTGCTATTTTATTTGTAACAGTAAGCTCTAGCTACTTGCATATTTTAACTATCTCTGTTGTGCAAATCCAGTTCCAGAGTGCAATCTTACACATATTTCCCTGAGAGGAGATCCCAGTGGAGTGAACAGGCTTATTTCTGACTAGACAATAACTAATTGATGTGTACAATAGAAATTAATCGGTGATATTATTTTTAACACAATCATTTTGTTATGCAATATTGCATGTTTCGAAGAAAACAACCTGAACAGTTGCTTTTATTCTGTAATTATTGACTCAATTAGCATCAAAATCTTAGAAAAGCACCTCCAGATTGCAAAATGCTTATTTTATAAGATAGCAGTCCTTCTCTTTGTCTGTGTTAATAATGTCATAGCTAGAAATAAGAACCCTAAATTACCAAATGATGTATTATGTTGTTAGGTGACATCCTGATAAGAAAAGTATGCCAGGTATCCTATGCACACTTCAAAAGTTTAGCCAATTGAGAATTTACCAGATTAGGATATTATTATATTAAATATCAGTGTTGTATCTGTATGATTTCATAGCGATTCTGAACAGTTAGACCAAGGATGGACATATAATTTTCCCAGTTGGCCACATGAGAAATGGGGACTGTTGTGAATAGCCGAGCCAATAGGCTGAACTTAAATCTGTTCAATTGCGTGCATGGTGTACACTTATTTACGTTTGATTTCTAATTTTTAATTGACATCACATGGGCAGACAGGAACAGCCAAAATGCCAGATGTGGCCTGGAGGCCAAAATATACCCAGTTCTGAGTTAGACAGTCTTCAAACAGCAAAGCATCTGTATAGATGTATAGTAATCAGGTCACATTACAGCAAGATGCCAGCGCTTCCTAACCTCAAATTATTTTGATCAAAGCTAAATTCTAGTCCATTGAAACAAATTATTATAACACCTTCCTATGGCTTTTTATAGGCAGTTAATGTTGTTTAATTATTTTTCAAGCAAGCAATTTCCTTCCCTCCCCTTCCTCCCCTTTTCCTTTTGAATACATTCTGGGAAGAAATGAAAATAGCTTAATATGTGTCTATTTTTTATTTTTATCAGGAATAGTGGCAGTTCTTTTTTGTGGAGTTACACAGGCCCATTACACATACAACAATCTGTCAGAAGACTCCAAAATGAGAACTAAACAGGTAACGTATGCAGTCTCCCCATCTTTCTGACCCCGTTTTCTTTGTATCTTCTTCAATAGTAATTGGGTATGTCACAAAGCTGACAATATAGCCTGCATTTCATTAAAACAAAAACAAAAAACCCAAAGCTTTTATATTCATTAAGGGAGAAGTATATTAACAACTGAACTTTGCTTGCAAAAGCTTTGGCAATTCTTCTGCTAAGCAAAATTAAAGAAAGGTCTGTTTTTCTTTTGAGGCCAGAAGCATCAAATGTCATCATAGATATGAAATATGTAGAGCTGGTGATAGTTTTTAGTGCGTTTTATCAAATCAGCCTGGGCCTCTACTGGATATATACTTTGCTCAAGGGATTATAGCTTGATAGAATTTCTATCTTGTCTTTTGCTTGGAATCACTGATGCACACATCTCCATGTCATCTCACAAATGGGGATTAAAATTCCTTTAGGTGAAGCATGCTTTTCAAAACTGAGAACCATAATTCAGGGAAGATAGTTCTTTTGTTCTGCAGTTTCTAATAATGAAATTGATCTGCTTTGTTGCCATAAAGTGGATAGACCATGTTTAATGATGTGGTAACATCCAATTTGATGGTAATTTGCATTATGTTGCTTTTTTTCAAAATATGACTGTTTCAGGTACCTCCTGTTTATTCCACTATTCCACTATTCCACCCATTAAGTCCAGGTAAATATTGCAGGGGTCAGATTTTCAAATAAGAAAAAGTACAGGCCAAGGAGTTCTGTAAGGAATATAATACCTGGAGTAGATGAATTGTCTGAATGATCTCCAGGTTCTAGACAAAGATCAAAGTCGTACCCCTTGGGCCAGATGCGTCGCACGCAGACCACTCCAACTCCAGCTCTGTGAAAAGATATAATATCGCGATATATCACGTGACAGCAACGTGCTGCTGTAAGTTTGGCACCTGTGTTCTAGAGAAAGAAAACACTTGAACATATATCTTGTTGGGGCAGAAGTTTTGCAGGATCAGAAATTTTAAAATTAAAGTTCTATAATCAGTGAAAATAATCAGTCACCTTATTTTCAACATCTAAGTACTCTATTTCTAACCCTCATGAAAATAATTGGTACTTTCATTGGTTCTTTGTTCAACCTCCTTACCTTGTTATGCTTTAGTGCCTTTAGTATTAGTTTTGATACATCACATCACTTCTAGTTATTGTTTTCATAATCTTTTATTATTTCTATAATAAAAAACTATACCTGTTACTGTTCAGATTTTTTTACTTGTATAAATGTTCATCTTAATTACCCATGAAATCCTAAAATGAAAAAACTTCATAGATAATTTCTCATGTGCTTATAACTGGTTTTTTACTATAATCCTAATATGACTACATAATAATCCTAAACTTCTGCTCCAAAATTGTATCTTAACAGCAGCACAAAAAATATTTCTGCAGCTAGTCAGATACTATCATCATAGATTCCAATCTATGACTTACCTTTTATAGATGAATTATCTAGCCATAACAAACTCAAAAAGCATCATCCAATCAAGAATTCAGTATTAATCAGCCAATCTGTGTAGAATAAATGTCTATATCTTTGTTAATCAGACCCATTTGTACATCTGGATTACAGTAAAGCAAATCATTTGGTTCATAGAAGTGGTTGGATGATTTGCTGTTCCCTTATTTGACCACAGTATTTGATCACTGCATCATAATTATTTGCTGAGTTGTGATTTATCAATATGCATACATATTATGATATGTCTGGTTGTAACATAGAAAAGATAGAAATGATAGTAGTAGCAAATGAAATATGGAATAGAGTGGAATGGAATGCCTGCTCACCACTACTGGATTTTTTCCAATTAGAAAGCAATGTATTCGATTTTCACGAGCAGATTGTGAGCTCACAGTCATCTTTAGTATCTAATTTCACCTCTTGTGTCAAAAAATGCAATCAAGCCAAACTGTTGGAGATTATCCATTAGTAGGTGAAGGCATTAAAATCCCAACCTTCAGAATTCCGTATGCCCTATAAAGCATTGCATTTAATTGTTTTTCTTCTGATCAGGCTCCTCAAGAATTCCTGGTAGCTATTGTGAAGTGCCCGCACTGGTAATATTTAAAAGTATGTAGGTTAAGTGTAAATGTTTTATTACATGCAATAGAGAGCCAGTTAGGTGGTGAAGGCATCAGGTTAAAAACTAGGAAACCATGAGTTCTATTCTCACTTGGACACAAAGCCAGATATGACCTTGAAACAGTCACTCTCTCTCAACCCTAGAAATTGGGCAATTGCAAACTATTCCAAAAATCTTGCCAAGAAGATTGAAAGGATATCATCAGACAAGTCCTGGAGTCAACATTGAGAAAACAAAAAAGGGAGTCAAAGGGACAAAGAAAATTGTCTTGTGAAGGGGGAAAAAACAAAATACCAAGGATTTCATTTTGTTGTCTTCCATTAAATAATCTGGAGTCACATTCAGAAGCCCATTTGAAATAAAAGTGGGAAAACAGATAAAAGTTATCAGATGTTTCATCAAAACAACCACTTAGGCTCAGTTTGGGAAGAGCAGATTAATTTTCTATAAAAGGATTGCCCTATCTAGCACTGCAGCAAAATGTAGTGGACCATGTCCAGAAAGGTTTTATTAAAAAGAATGAGGTCTTTCTTTTGTCAGTCTTAGACTAAACCACTTGTCTATCTAGCTAAATGTTATACTATTCCATATAATGCCAGATATAAAAGGATAGCTGTTTGGATAGTATTCCAAATACTTATTGCTAAGAAGTAGCTGTAGTTCAGCTAGTGCTAGCTATTAAATTCAGAATCCACACCAAAGCTTTAGCTTTTTTAATGACTGTGAAGTAGGCACTTTGGAATTTACCATATAGCTCTGGACAATACAGAAAGCTTCAAGAAGTCCAACCATCCTGACAAGGAAGTTAGTAATGTTAGTTTATTATATTGATTATATCGACCGTAATGTCAGGCTTTATTGATACTTATTGTACCAGTGACTTTTGACTTTCAACAAAGTAGAAAACATTCTTGGTCTAGAAAGAATAAAGGAACTGATGGTTAGCAAGATAGTATTTTTGGCAAGTAAAATATAATTTATTATGTTCCCGAATAACCTATTAATCTTGAATTTTAAAATAATTAATAACATCTTCAAATAACTAGCATAATTTCCTATATGCATCAGAATATTTGTCAATATTACTATTGACAAATATCCACAGTACATTTTCAGGGAGCAAATGAACTAACATCAAAATAGCAGCCTTTAAAAAAAAATCAAATGAATATTTATTCATAGTTTTTATAAGGAATGGCCATTAATTTAACTAATTTAAGAAGACAAAGAAATTTAATTTTCCACCACAATTCTTCATAATAAAGCTTTATTTTCAATAAATGTAGATCCATCAATGTTATGGCTCCCCTTCAAAGTTCAAACGAACAAAACAAAAAGCAGCCGTTTTCAACAATAAATCCAAACAGAAAGTAG
>BHEV01061816.1:0-12752 GCA_004319985.1 Emydocephalus ijimae
CCAAGCCACGTGGCGGAGGGGAAGCCCGGCGGACGGGCGGGCTGCTTGGAGGAGGCGACCCGGCGGCGCTCCGGGCTTCCCCTCTGCCATGTGGCTCGGGGCCAGGCACGAGCGCCTGCAAGTTAAAAGGAAGCTGAAAGTTGCTGGGAAGTTGCTTGGGTGCTAGGAGCAGACTTTTAAGAGCTGCGCCCCAAGGAGCAACTGGTGGCCAGAGCGGCCGAGACTGGCAGTGGCGGTGAGGGGCCGGCCTGTGCAGGGGGTCCTTGGGTGGTTTTCTCCCGCATCCGGCTTCGGGGCGGCCTGCCGTGCACTCTTGGGCATCTGGCTCGCTGAGTCCTGGGCGTGCCTTTCCCTCACCTCTCGGTCAGCAGCAGCAGCAGCAGCTCCACTGCCGCCTCCTTCCTCCCCTAATGCCCTCTATTGTGATGCGTATTCCCGTAGACCCAAGCACCAGCAGGCGCTTCACACCTCCCTCCACGGCCTTCCCCTGTGGTAAGATAGGAGAGAAGAACAGCGGCGCCCTCAGCGCGCCGGTGCCGGGAGCTCGCAACCAAACCGAGGCGCGCTCGGTGGTGGACGTCCTGGCTGGGCGGAGCGGGCAGGTCCTGGGAGAGGCGCGCAGATGTTTTCTGCCGAGAGGGCTTCCCAAGCGCCCGGGAGGACTTGCGGTTTAATGGCAAAAGCGGTGGCGGGATGGGCGCTGGGCAGGCGGGGGGAAAGGCAGGCGAAAGCCCCCCCCCACACACACACACCTCGGCAAGCGGTTTGCAGGGTTAGCCAGCAGTTTCTCGCAAGAGACTGAAGGCCGGTCTGCTCCCCACAATTAGACGTTGATTCAAGAGGGAGTGTCAGCCCTGCTGCTAATTGGTGGTTCACAGTTTATCCGTGGGCACCGGAGGAGTTATGTTTTGGGGGGTGGGCGTTTATTTATTTCTTATCTTATAAGTGGCCAACTTGTGTAAGATGAGGGGGTACATTCATACACACACACACACACACACATACACACAGAGTCATTTATTCGTAGGGGAAGAATCTGTCTATCTATCTATCTATCTATCTATCTATCTATCTATCTATCTATCNTGTCAGCCCTGCTGCTAATTGGTGGTTCACAGTTTATCCGTGGGCACCGGAGGAGTTATGTTTTGGGGGGTGGGCGTTTATTTATTTCTTATCTTATAAGTGGCCAACTTGTGTAAGATGAGGGGGNATCTGTCAAATTTTAAAAGTCAATGCAGCCCCTGAGCCAAAAAGTTTGCCCACCCCTGACCTAAAGTGTTCATCTACCCCTTATGTCTATGTTTTCACAGTACTTCAGCTCTGGTGCACCTTAGTTTAGGAAGTTAGATAGGATGCTCCTTCCCAACTACCCCTCAAGAACAGCATTCCTTTGCATCTACAAATGGAGCTGAAATGTAAGTGCTGAACTTCAGTTGCAGACTTTTGTCTAGGTCATGAATGTCAAACTTGCGGAGTCACATTGCCATTACTTGATGTTTTGTGACATTTTCCCCATTTGAGTAGGTGCGGTGGGGGTGGCCTGCACGTGATTCATCTGGCCTGCAGTCCACCAGTTTGACAATCCCTGGTCTAGGGTTAGGGTTAGGGTTTATTCCGGGGTGGGATTCAAGTTTCTTAACAACTGATTCTGGGGGTGTGGCCTAATTTGTCAGTGTGGCTTGGTGGTCAAGTGACTGGATGGGTGTGCCTTGCTGATTGGGCATGGCTTGGTGGTCATGTGACTGGCTGGGGGTGGCTTGTATGTAAATATTGTAAACATTTATGTAAATATTGATTTTTTTATTTTTTTTTAAAAAGCAACTTTTACCCAAAATTAGGCAAAGCAGGCAGGCAGATTGAGTTGCTCACAGAAACATAGATTCACTCAGAGATCTATCTTTCTGCAATCTGCTACCTGAGTCTGCACTGAAAAATAGAAGCTAGGAAGGTTCAGCTCTGCTTTTAGGTTAGCTAGAAAGCAAGAAATCAAGCAATTTCCTGCTTTCTAGCTAATCTAAATTTCCCAGCACAGCTGATAGTCGGAACAGCTAATGGTTGGAGAGGGGGGGAAAGGAAAAATAGCAACTTAGCAGGCAAGTTGGATGGTGCGCATGCCAGGTAAGGAGTGACTGGGCGGGCGGGGAGGGGTGGGGCCAGCCAGTGGCATGATTTGCTGGTTCTCTGAACTGTGCAGAATCGTAACAACCGGTTGTATAGAACCAGTGCAACCAGGTCAAATCCCACCCCTAATTTATTAATTCTCGATTGTTCCCACTCATTTTACCCAGCACCTGTCTGGGCTGCCAGGTGTACTATTGCTGGACACGAGTTTAGTGCTTTTTCAATGAGCATCACACCCATTTTCCAAACCAGTCTAACTGAGAGATAACAGGCATGGAGCATCTTCAGTCCCGTGATTTCTTAAGCAACTTGACAAGTGATTAAGCCAACCATTCCCACTTGTTTGCCTACTCCTCATCCCTACCCAACTACTCACTGAGGAGAGCAATTATTTTTCCAGTGGGAAAGTTATGTTCTATAGCAGAAGAAAGCAAAGACATATTTTTTCCATTCTGTTTATTGCATTAAAATAGCAAAACTAGCATCACTTGCTGGCCTTGTTGCTAAGACTGAAAAGAGACCAGCCACGAGAGCAGAAGAAACTGAGAACTTGTAGGCTGAGGAGGTCATCCTAACAGGACTGTCTGACTATACTCCGTGTCTTAATTACATTTTATTTTGTAACTGTTTCCACCAGTTTGCATGGAGCAGTAATTAAGCTGCTCAGCCTTGTAATTTACCAGATCTCATTTAGTCCCCTTTTAACAATTGCTGTATCATTAATCACTTTTCAGTCCTTTGGCACTGTGCCTGATTTGAAAGACAAGTCACATGTTTTTGCTATCAGCTCAGCAATTGTACATCTGAGTTTTTTAAAAAAAATTTTTTTAGAGAGAAGTAATCAGGATCCATTGATTTGTTACTGTATAGTTTCTCAAAACAAGCCACAATATCTTCTTTTCTTATCTCAGTTGGTTTCAGTTGTTTAGATTCCTTCCCTCAGACTATCAGTGCAGACTCAGGTACCTGTCCTATACTTTCTGTAGTAAAGATAGATGCAAATAATTCATTTGCTTTCTCTGCAGTCTCCATATCCTCCCTAGGCATCCCTTTTACACTTTGTTGAGTAACAACCTAGCCCTTTTCTAGCTAGTTCTGAATATAATTTCATTGTTTCTCTTGTTGGGATATTATTATTATGATTATAATTATTATAATTATAATTATAATTATAATAATAATTATTATTATTATTATTTTGCCATGTGGTCCTTTCATATTTTTTTTTGTTTTGGTCTGCTTTATTATAACCTTACACTTTTTCGGCTACAATTTGTGTTCCATTTTTCCTTCCAAATTAGGACAAAATTTCATTTATTTAAGGAAACCTTGTTAAATTTTGCAGATACCAGTATCCCTGGATCCTGCTAGAAAGCCATGATGGCTTTTTTGGAAGATTTGGTTGATCCTTTCTTACACTGTGAAATTCATACATTGGGAAATGCATCCCTAATGAGCTGCAATTGTTTTTTTTTTTTTAATTATCTTCAGAGAAAAGGAAAAGCTTGATCTGCCCAACCATTCCTTTTAGTCTCTTTTTCACAGCCACCCTCATCTGCAGTCACAAGGATTCTAGAGGTCACAAAAAAGGTTTGCTCCAAGCATTTATTGCACACTTTCTTGATCTTTCTTAATCTCTATCTAGTAAAGCGGGGGTGTCAAACTCAAGGCTAGTGGAGTGGTTAGATCTGGTCCATGGGACCACCCTGGAAAGAGTGAAGGACTGGCCTGTGGTGCCTCTGCCAGCGGAAATGACAGCCTTCTGCACCCCTCTGCCAGTGAAAACGGAGCCTGGGGAGGCCATGTGCAGCCCACTCAGGCTCCATTTTCAGCCACAATGGCCTCCTGCACCCCTCTGCCAGTGAAAATTGAGGGAGGTGAGTGCAGCCCCCCCCCCCGAGCTCTGTTTTTACTGGCAGAGGGCTTCAGGAGGCCGTCATGGCCAAAACCAGAGCCTCGACAAGTGACATCAAGCTGGCCATGCCCCCCCCCCGGCCATGCCTCCTGCCCTCCCAAGGACAAACACAACCCTGATGTGGCCTTCAATGAAATCGTTTGACACTCCTGTTGTTGTGTATACAGTAAGTTAATAAAAGTCTGAGCTTGAGGTAAAGTGCAGGGTTCTGGCCCTGCACTTCTGATTGGCTGTAAGGCGGCTAGACCAGGATTGGTCAGCTCTAACGAACCGGATTGGTCCTTAACTAAGAGTTCCTATTGGTTGAAAGAGCTAGCGTTCCTAGCTCGTTATTGGTTGAAACGTATACGAGATGCCTATATAAGGCAGAGTTCACTGTTGTTGTTATTCAAGTCACTATGCAAATAAAGAGCTGAAGTTCACCATTCAAAGGCTGTGTCCAATTATTTCGACCCGTGCCCAGTATTTAACACCTGTGGTAGAGGAACATTACTAATCAGGGAGAGGGGGTTATTCCTCAACAACTATTTTTATACATTGCAGATACTGTATTAAGAAAGAACATAAGAAGTCCCTGCAGATTTTAAACTGCTAGTTGTTGCCAACTATAGGGGGCAGTGGTCACCTCCATTTTAAGGCCATTGAGCCAGTGCTGTCAGAAGACATTCCTGCAGTCATGTGGCCTGCATGATGTCATGGAACACTGTTATCTTCCCACTGAAATGGTACCTGTTTATCTACTTGCATTTGCATGGTTTCAAACTGCCAAGTTGGCAGGAGCTGAGGCAAGTAATGGGAGCTCACCCTGTCGTGTGGTGCTTGGGTCTCGAACCTGCCAGCTTTCCAGCCAACAAGTCCAGTGTCTTAATCACCGAGCTACCACACAGCCCTAATTAAAAGAGAAGTAGCTTACAAAAAGTGAAAAGAGTCCAAATGACTAAAATCTCTTTCTAATTCCCCTTTTTATAACATTTGAAATCCACATATAATGCATATTGAGATTTCATACACTGGTTTGCTAAACCATGATGTCTGCAAAACTGCAGTTACATACAATTTCCCCCCTCAGATAGTTGTTTATATAGTTGCAAGTGCAGATCTCCACAGCTGCCAGAATATAATGTAAATCTCTCAGTGGGCTTCAGCAAGTGCACAACACCTCCCCCAAACATCTATAAAAGGGAAATACTTTTATGCAGAGTCTCATGATCAATGTTGCAAAGGTGGATAAGGACTAGCACTGCATAGTGCTTGTCTGCATTGATTGGGTTTAATCCAACTGGATGTACTCCAAAATTCTGAACTTATAGCAGATATAGTGCAGACCATGAGTTTCTAAATGGAGAGAAAGATGGACATTCTCTTTGTTTCCATAACTGGTTAATACGGTTTTTTTTCGTATTCCAAAAGCAATGCCATGTTTTAAATTTGAAACCTCAAACAAACAGCCTCTTCCAGATAGTTTACCAGACTGATTAAAATGTAATCCAATGCATTTAAATGGCAGAGTTGGAGAAAGATGGAATAAAGAATTAATTAGCACGATTCTAATTTATTTATTTTTATAAGACATCTGTCCAAGGATAGAGATTGTGCCTGGCTTTCTTTTCTACCCATCTGTTTTGAAAGCAGAAGTCATCTTGGCATGCAGAAGGAAATGGAAATGTTTTGAATCAATGTTGCTAGCTGAAACTGGGCTTGGATAAAAAAGAAATTGAGTCAAAATATGGAGAATAGGAAATAATGTTTCACATTTAGGAATAAAATATCATGGAGCAGCATTCAAATAAAATAAGTTGAAATGAAAACTGAGGAAGAACCTAAAAAAAACCCCCATAATTTAAAAAAGTCTACTCATCAACTAAATACAAATAGATTATTCAAGTGTATTAAAGGTAACATGAAAGCAATGTTAAATTCAGAGGTGGTATATTCAGCAGGTTCTGACCAGTTCTGGAGAACCAGTAGAGGAAATTTTGAGCAGTTTGGAGAATCAGCAAATACCCTTGCCCCCATCTATTCTCTGCCTCTTGAGTCCCAGCTGATTGGCTGGGTCTTCTTTTGTTACCCTGCACAGAAGAACGGAGCTGGAAAGCAGGCTAGTGGGATGGGGAGGGAATGGGATTTTGCAGCAACCTTCCCCCAGGAGCGGGGTGGGAATGGAGATATTACAGTATCCTTCCCCTGCTACGCCTACCAAGCCACGGCCACAGAACCGGTAGTAAAAAAAATTGAATCCCACCACTGCTTAAATCCCTTGGCTTTAGGAAGTTTGCTTAAAACAAGCTTGCAGACAATAATATGTGCAGTCTATTATGTCTGCTTAATGACCCACCAGCCCTGAAACCAAACACTGAAGATGAAGAGTGAAGCCCCAGACTTCTTTAGGACCATCCACTTCAGTCAAGAAGATCCATGATTTCCAAGGATCAGCTGCTGAACACTATTTGTATCATGGGTACAAATGAAATGCAAAAATATGGATGGCAGAAAAAGTGTTATGCTTTTCCCTGTCACTTAGATTTTTCCACCCGAAATCTGGCAGCTTGAATTTGAGGGCTGTGTGTGTGGAATATATGTGGTAAGTTGTTCTGTCTCACCTTTGACCACGAGGTGAGAGTCCAAGCCTCCAAAGGAATATAAATAAACAGACAGGACCAGAAACGACAGAGTTAAATTCCTTTGACTGGAGAAGTTCCTTGGCAGTCTTCCAGAAGCTGCCTGCCAAGTCCAATAACAAACAAGACCATAAATCAAGAAGCAAATGCCGCACAGAGGATTTGTCCAAGCTGCTTTTTCAAATAAACAAATTGTCCCGAGGGGCGTTTCCATCTCTCAAATCAGTTCCTGATTTGACATTTCCTTTTACGTTGAATTTCACGCTTCTGCCTGTGTCTTTGCTTTGCATCCAACCAGCATTCCTTGGCTTGATCATCAGCCAAGGACTCCAGCACGCTCTCCTGATTATCTGCCGACACCTGAGGCACAACCAGGGAGGAAGGTCCCGGGGAGGGAGATGATTCCGAAACTTCCAGCAAGGCAGGCTCAAAACTCAAGGCCAAATCCTCCTCTTCCTCATTACTAGAGTCTGTCTTCTAACAGAGCAGGCTCAACCCTCCGAGTCACAACAGTAAGTAATAATGCCCTGAAGAACACAATGCCTTTTTTGATGTCAACTAGAAAAATCAGAGAAAGAGAGAGAGACAGAGACAGACAGACAGACAGACAGACAGACAAAGCTGTCTGTAATCTGCCATCAATCAATCAAATGTTTATTGTCAATGTACAACATGTATACAATGAAATTGAAAATATCACGGTGTATATGTTGAAAGCCTTCTTGCCTTTGAAACACTCCCTGCCACCACCCCTAAGTCTCACTATGCTGCCTTATCATGGAGTTTCATTCCTGGGAAGGATGAGTGAAGCATGTCACATTTTTTTTTGCAGATGATTGTCTTCTGTATTAATTAAATACGTGGAAGAGAAACCAACATAGATTTTTCTCTTCTGTGGGACATATCCCATCCTTTAAACATTTCTGAATTCACGAGCCTCAACTGAGAGTATGTCCTTATTTTTTTCCCCTGGGAAAGCGTTGTCACTTCTCATTCATGCCTCTTCTTCCTGATCTTCCAGATACCCAGTCTTTGAGACTTCATAAATGCTATCCGACTCCATTGAATCTTTGAATGACTTTGAAAAGCGCCATGTTTCGCTCTTCTATTGAAGCCACGTAATTCAAAACTATTGCTTAGAAATGAGATTGCTGTGATTGATGTCATGGGGTGGCACTTCAACATCAGTTTATTCATAGATCAGGCATGGAAAATTTAGAGCCCCACAAAACAATTTAAGTGATGGAAAAACCTTGATCTGTTTTCTGGCTCTGTATGGAAAAGTTTCTAAAATACTCTTATTATGATCAATCTATACCTGGAAAGTGGCAGTGGGATAGAGAGAACAGCTAGCTTTCAATGAACCAAAAGTTTCCAACATCCCAGTAAAATTACATTTTAGATGGTGTATAATTCATACTATCTAAATTTGCTGATTTCTACTATGTTTTTGTCTCTGAATGTTTGTCCCTCATTGTTTTTCTAGTATGTTTCCATACTTAACAGAATTATAAATATCCAGGGACCCTTGAAGGTCTTCTAGTCCAACCCCTGCTCAGGCAGGAAACCCTAAGTCATTTCAGACAACTGGTTGTCCAATCTCTTCTTAAAAGCCTCTCCTGTTGGAGCACCCACAACTTCTGGAGGCACGTTGTTCCACTAATTAATTGTTCTGTCAGGAAAATTCTTCTACTTCTACTTGTTCCTGTCTAGACGAAAACATGGCTTCTATTTGTGCATCAACATGCTTCCATTGACATATACATTTCATCAGCTGGTTGTTGTTGTTGTTTACTTAAAACCCAAAGGATGACTAACATTATGGCTTCCACCACATGTAGCCTCTCTTTCATATGAAAGTGACTTTCTTTTCATGCCATGAAGGTCTCAATGAAAGTAGCTGTTTCTTTCCTAGGTTCTGAGGTTTTTGTGATAGAAACAAAGAATTTACCCAGGTTCAACACTACCCACAGTGGAGGAATGGCTGGTGAAGATGATGGAACTGGCAGAGAAATTAACTTCCTTGATCAGACTCGAAATTCTAGATCCAGAAAACCTAGAACTACGCCACCTTCAGTCTGATCTAAGTATAGTATATAAAATCATACATTGCAATTTCCTACCTGTCAATGAATATTTCAGCTTCAGCCATAACAACACAAGAGCACACAATAGATATAAACTCAAGGTTAACTGCACCAAACTTGATTGCAGGAAATACGACTTGAACAACAGAGTGGACAATGTCTAGAATACTCTACCTGACTCTGTGGTTTCTTCCCCAAACCCCAAAAACTTTAACCTTAGACTGTCTACTATTGACCTCACGCTTTTCCTAAGAGGTCTGTAGGGGCGTGCATAAGCGCACTAACGTGCCTACTGTCCCTGTCCTATTGTTTCTTTTATTTTTTATTTTTCTTATATGTATCCATGTATTCATAACTATGTTTTTACTTATACCTATTATCTTGTAAGCAATTGACAAATAAATAAAAAAATAAAAAAAATAAGAGAAAAAACAGCTTTCTACGTTTATGGTTGACTGGAAAGCCCTTATTGACTTTTTGCATGAAATAGAAAAATCATGCACTTATGACTCGTAGTTTTGATGATTAGAAAAAAGTGGGTAATAGAACAAAAAGTTGTTTTTGTAGCCACAGAATAAGAGATCTATCAATTAGCTGGAGTGGCAAAAAAATCCCAAACAAACAAAAATAAGATTTAAATTTTAAAGAAGACACATAACATTCTGAAATATTTAGGAAAAATTAAAGGCGATATTATGCACAAACTATGGAGCAGTACTTAGTTGTAGTAAACAAAATGACATCAGATTGATCAGATAGTAACAACTTAGGATAGAACAAATCAGAACAACCAGTATGTTTAATGAAGAATGGGGATAATTCCTGGAAAGCACTTGCATACAGGGAACAATAGAATATAACAGATTCCACCATTTCCATTATTTCTCCATCAGGACACAGTCTCTGTTCAAAGCAGAATTTTTGTCTCTCCCTTCTGTAACAGCTGTTGTGAGGGTATTAAATTTAGCCAAAGATAAAACCCATCTAAATTTTGAAAATAGTCATGAAGCTTAGGTATCTGGCTGACTGAAGAAGATATGCAGAACGGCTCAAAAACATGTTTCTAGATAGGATTGCTAAATTTGATTGTATTTGCTGATTGTATTTGCTGTTTGAGATCAGCTAATGCACATTCATAGCCCCTTAGAGTGAAGGCCTGCCCTCTGACTGCAATTTAGCATATATTGCCTGGCACCAGGAAGACTGAATGCTACCATTATAAAGGAGCAAAGCTGACTGAGGAAAAGGAGAGTTTAAGCTAACGGGGGAAATGTAAATCTAAGCATAAATTGTCGTTTCAAGTAGGCTAGCTTTGTGAAGAAGCATCACATTTAGGATGCAGAGCTATTTGAAAAATGGATCTCAGAAACCTGGATTGAACTCTTTCAAGAGAAAGAAATGATCTATCAGAGTCCAACTGAACTCCAAAGAGGAGTTGCACTCAGATCTTAATTAAAACTTTAATTGCTGCAAGTATATATTGAGCTCCTTTGGAGAAGTAAAAGGATTGTAAAGTCATTGTTTTTTGTGCATTTAAGCTGACATTGATGACATGGGACGTAAAGTTGCTGGTAGCATGGAAAACAATCCTTTTTTAAAAAAGGTCTTAATTTAACTTGTTCTTCTGAATGATTATGTAGCCACTAGATAGGTACCTTAGGGCAAAACCCTTTTTGAAGGATTTCAAAAGGTCAGCTGCTAGTGGGAAACAACTACTCAGTTCAGTCTAGTGTGAGATGGGGAAGGCCTGATTTTGACATGAATTTAGTTACCTGTCAAAACCTGGTCCTGAGGCGTTAGTCCTCCCTCTGCAGACGAGATATCATCCTTTCAACTGCTTCATTTTTCTCTCTCCTGGTTCTTCCATTTCCCAATGCCTGCCATCTCCATTAATCAGATGCTATTTAGGCCGACCCAGGTCTCCAAGGCCATGGAAGGCCATTCTCAGCGACCATGAAGGGAACACGATGGTAGCTGTTAAGTTTGAAGCATGGACGAGAAAGAATGGAGACGAGCCGGTGAAATGGTGAACTTCAACTCTTTATTTACATGGTGACAACTCAACTCAATGGCTGCGATAGCCTTCCTTATATAGGCAACTCAATAACTGTTTAACCAATAACAACCCAGGAGCGCTAGCTCCGTTAACCAATACGAATGCTCCGTTAATGGCCAATCAGATTCCCCTGAACGGGCCAATCCGATCCTGCCATTAACAGCCAATCAGAAGTGCAGGGCCAGAACCCTGCACTTAGTCCAAGCTCAAGATAACTTTATTTAACCTTTATGCATTCACAACAGTAGCAGCCTCAAAGGGCCAGTGGGGCCTGGGCAGAAGCCAATTCTGACTGTCTGTCTGATGACTATCAGCCACCATAAGGTCAGTGAAACATGCTAGATTATATTCCGGGTAAAATCAGTAAATAAATAAGTCAGCTGGAAGAAATGAGGAAACATTACTTTAAAACTGGAACAATTAAATATGGTTTTAAGCTGCCTCAGCTGTGGGATGGAAAAAGATTAAGGCAACCTCATGAGGACATATTAAAAGGGCTACTGGGGCTTTCTGTCAATTAGGATAAAAATGTATCTCAAGTCTTTCTATGGCTTCCTGGCCTCCAGATAAACCTTGTGCTGTGATTTGACATAATGCTGCCGTCCATGTTTACTCAGAGGAAGTAAGACTATTAAGATAAATGGGATTAACTCTCAAAAGCTACTCAGGTCTGCATCATTAGTCACCAAACTGACTTGTTCCATTACAAGGAAGTCTTCATTAGTATTTTACATCTCATATTTTTCCCCTTAAAAATACTACCGTTCTTCCAATTGTAGAAAATAGTGACTGCTGAAAAACTGGTGATTGCATAGCTGAAATGCATTCCCTTTAAAAGCCGTTTAAAAACCCTCAAGCATAAAAACAAGGACTTTGTTCCAGGCAATCATCTCTGCAGTAAAAATGTACGCTAAATATATATCCTGTAGTGAATATCTACAAATTGGTTTAAGCGCTACAGTGAAAAGCATGCAGAAAGGGTACAGCAACAAAATAAAAAAAATGTATCTTGGTTTGTATTTTAGCAATAGCACTTGACTTATATACTGCTTCGTAGTGCTTTGATGGCTCTCTTTAAGCAGTTTACAGAGTCAGCATATTGCCTTCGACAAGCTGGGTCCTCATTTTACTTACTTTGGAAAGATGGAAGGCTGAGTCAACCATGAGCCCCATCAGGATCGAACTCCTGGCAGTGGGCAGAGTTAGCCTGCAATACTGCATTCTAACCACTGGGCCACCATGGCTCTTTCTGCCATATTTCTATTGTTTGTCTCATTCCTTCTTCGTGAAGATGTATAAATCCAAAGATTGTGGTTCCAAAATCAGTCGGGTACAGATATTGAGGAACCACAAATAGCTCTGCAGTAGTGGTCCTGGAATGGTACTCCAAAAAGTATGAGAGACCTGAAAAAAGGAAGGTATCTCCTGCCTCTACCCTCATCTCCCAGTTCTTTTTATTAAAAAGAGAGCAAACCGTGACGAGAATCCCCTGTGATCACCGCCAACAACTGTATAAAAACCAGAGCTTCATGTTGCAGTCTGTTGGCTTTTTCTCTAGTTTGTGCTTATTGCAACCATCCATGTATTCCTACAGGTTGCTTCATAAAAGCCCGGGAAGGTAGCAAATAAAAAAGAGCCCCAATGTTCAAAGAAGCAATATGAAAATCAATAATTGAAGAGAGAGAAAAACTCCTGCCGCTATGCAGCCATTCCAATATAGTTTCCTTAATATAATGCATTCATAAAGCTTAATTGTCACTAAGAGTTTTGGCTCATTACAATAGAATAAACATATCTTGGTTGAGCTAAAGCATTTTTCTGAACTGTGCTTTAGCTTTGGGATCTGGTTTACAGGAGTAATGCAATCGTTTTTGCTATGTCCTAACGCGCATACCCGAAATCCCCGCGGGCTGATTGGTCAGGACGCGGGGATTTCGGACCGGCCATGAATG
>BHEV01061819.1:0-29179 GCA_004319985.1 Emydocephalus ijimae
GCAGAACACAGCAAACTCCAAGACCAATAAACATAGACCAAGACTCTCAACCAATCAGGATGAAGAAAAAACCATTCTGTCGCACCAATAGGATGCCCCAAATTTAAATCTGAAACCACTGTAAAAGTCTAACTCACAGACGAACACTATACAGAAGCCTGATGATGGCAGATGAGATTCTGCTGAAACGTTGCTNAAATGCTCTCAGTGTACATAAAAGAAAAGATACATTCATCAAGAGTCAAGAATTAAAAGGTACAAAACTTAATAATGATTGTAAGGTACAATAAGCAATCAAATCATACTCGGAAACAGTCAATATAAATCATAAGGATACAAGTGACAAAGTTACAGTCATACATATGAAGATGCATTATGAAAAGTATTGTTATTTCAAATACTTCTATTCTACCTTTCATCCAAATTTTCAGCTTTCCAAAAGGCTCTTCATAGCTTTCAAAAATTCAAACCGAAATTAACTAACAACCCCAGCAGCAATAACAAATTCATTGGATTGACATAAAAAGGGAATTGAAATGGGGACCTCCAGAGGAAGGGAGATTCAGAGTCTTGGCACAGTGACAAGGATGTGCCACCTATAATTGTGCCCTTGTCACAGAATACCAACCATTCCCAAGATGTTAGTCAGTGTGAAAAATTCTATGAACACAATGAAAAATTAAAATGGGAAAGAAATCCATTTGGGTTCATAATTTTAATGCAAAGCTTAATTTTACACTTTCAAATCAGTACAGTTATCAGAATTTAGCTACCCTTTACAATCAGCACATTGCCAATTTTTTTCAATACCTAAACCACAAAGGGAGAAAAATGGCTGGAAGAATTGTGATGCAGAAAAATAAATGGGAATTTGGAAGATCTTCTCCCTTGTACATACTTCCTTCTATCTGGCTTATATGTGAATAAGGCAAGCAGTATGAAATATAAAGGACACCATCAGATTAATCCTTACAATGGTATAAATCAGGCTTCAGTAATGCTTGCAGGCTCTGAATATTTTGCTATGTCCCCTCCAGCAAAACACATTGCTGAAACATGTGAGATGATTATTTCATTATATGGCAGAGATGTATGTAAAAACTTTCTGAAATATGGCTTTCCAAGGCCATCCAGTCAAAGAATATCTGAGACTTATATTTTTAGACATTTGCAATAAATAAATAAATAAAACACCATTCCCAAACAGTAAAGCAATATACCTAGTACAATGCAACTAGATAGATAAGTCATATGAAATTAATAGTAAGTGCTACTTGAAATGGAAGTTTTCAAAGCCTAGGGTAACTAATAAATAAAGATTTGCTCAAATAAACCTCTCTGTTGAAAGATTTTCCTGAGCAAAGTACTACCACAAAAAAGGCCCTGATCAAAGCCGTAAATATTGAGTTAGAACCTCCTTCTCTATACTGCCTCAGATGATTATCTGGATGGTATGGCGTCAAGAAAGGCTTTTTTGTGGCAGTACAGGTGGTCCTCAATTTACAACCACAATTGAGCCCAACCATTCTGTTGCTAAGTGAGACACCAGTTAAAGTGAATTTTGCCCCATTTTATGAGCTTTCTTGCTTCAGTTGTTAAACAAATCACTGCAGTTGTTAAGTTAGAAACATGGTTGTTAAGTGAGTCTGGCTTCCGCATTGACTTTGCTGGTCAGAAGATCAGATGACCCCCAGGACACTACAACCATCATAAATACATTGCCAGTTGTCAAATGTCCAAATTTTGATCACATGACAATGGGGATGCTGCCACGTTTGTGTGAAAAGCAACCATAAATCACTTTTTCCATTGTCGATGTAACTTCAAATGGTCACTAAAAGAATTGTTATAAGACGAGGACTAACTATTAAAATACCTTTGTTTTAGCTTCCTATTGTATTCTTTTCTAGACACTGGTCCTCTGCTAGCCCTCTTTTTCATTTTATTCACATTTATAATTGCAAAGTCCTAGCAAAATCTCAGCGCCATCTTCTTATTATTGGTGTCATTTATTTTTAAGCGAAAGCACTTCCTTTTATTGTAAAGCAATGCATTTTATTTTAAGGTCTTTTTTCCAGGTGTGTGTGCAACATTGACTGTTCACAAACCAACTTCAATCCTCTCTGTGCTTCCGATGGAAGATCTTATGATAATGCATGTCAGATCAAAGAGGCATCATGTCAAAAACAGGAGAAAATTGAAGTCATGTCTTTGGGCCGATGTCAAGGTAATGCTGCTAGCAACATTCAATTGTAAAATAGCTCTCCATTTTTACTCTGTTATGTTTAAGAGAAAGAGAACTGGGAAAGAGGGAGCTGGTATGAATTATTGCAGTATTAGACATTTCTTATGTTTTCCATAGATTTTCAAGCTATGAACAGATGTGACAGACATTTTCAAGCTATGAACAGAGGTTCTTTTTACTATGGCTCACAGTCAAGGGTACAGTTGTTCAGCATTCTTATATTCAATTGAAACAGAGGATAAACAACCACATTGCTGCTACGTCTTTGTACACCAACCTAGTTTTTTGGCAGTACTTATGATATATCCAAACAGTGTAAGAAGCAAAGGAAGAAGATGTACCAGGGTTTTAAAAATAAGTTGAAGTCTACATGCTGGGTCAACAGGTTCTGCATATCTTGAGCTAACTTAAAAATATTCCACGAACACAGAAACACACACACACACACACACACACGGATTTACAAGGCTTTGCAGAAAGAAAGATCCCTTTGACAATACTAAGAGGTGATAAACTCTAAGGCAGCAGTTCCCAACTTTCCTGCCAACAGTGACCGGTTTCAGGGGGGAAATTGTCTTCCACGGACCAGGGAGGGATGGCTTCATGCACAATCCTGTGCATGCGCAGATGAAGCTTCACTCACTCACCCATCACTCTGGTGGCCTGGTTCTTAACAGGCCAGGGACCAGTACCGTGGTCCAGGGGTTGGGGGACCCTGTTCTAATGAGATTGGAAATGTACTCTATTAGTGGTTGTGGTGGTTGCAGTTCTCTTCCCATTCCCACTGTCTCCCTTGAAAGTGCCCTGTATCACCTCAGAGTTTCAATCTGCCTTCCAGATGGTTTTGTGTTTTAACTCCTATCATTGGCCTTGGTGGCTGGAGAGAATAAGAATCTGGAGAGCACCAAATTATGGAAGGTGGCTATAAACTGTGGGAGTTAGAATACTTTGATTCCAAGAAAGAATGTAGGAGACCCAACTTTATTTCTGTAAGATTCTAAAAAAACTTCCAGTTTTCTGACAAATTTGTACCTCTGAAAGTATCTATATAGCTCTGCTTTCCCTCATTCCCCCTTCTGTTGTCACAGAAAAGCTCCATTTAGATTGAGTGTCATTGTTAAACAAAAGTCTGAAAGGAACATCTAGCTCAAGCCCCTAACCCAACCTTCTGTCAGGTAATATCTGTATGTATACAAAACTTCTATTGACAGTTGGCAACAACTGATTGTAACAGACCCCAGTTCCTAACAGAGCAGGGTGAGACCGGGATTTGGGTTCTCTTCCTTAGAATTGTACTATTAACATATGGACATAATATAAAGTTGTCTATTCTTGCATATCTCTATATAAGATGTGTTCAAGTCCAAAGTGGATTCTAGTAACCAGACATTAGCTGCACATATGTTCTGGGTACAGCTGTGATCCAGCCATAAATCTGTAAATAGAGCGTTTATTTTGCAAGGAAACATTCAACTGGCCCAAAAAATACCCTCAAAGACACACAGCTTACCTTTATCATAGCTCTGTTCAGGCACAATACTCACCCAAGAAAATTAAAAATATGTGAGGGACATTGGACTGTGACCAATATCTCCTATATAGGAATTCTTGACTCTCCAGAAGGAGCTGAGAGATCTGAAAGGCTTTTGATATGTCTTCACTCTAGTGTGAATATAAAATCATCACTGACAAACTCGACTGTTTTACCAACCAAGACCAGAAGCTGGAAGGTGTTTCTTTTTTCCATTGCAGTATGTATAGTTATATCTCCTAAGAATCCAGCTGGATTCTTTGTGACTTCATGAACACAATGCTATAGTTTTCTTATTAACAGAATGAATTTGTTTGCCATTGCTGCCTTCAGAGAAGTATTTTTAATAACCTACAGACATAGATCTTCTTTCTAAATACCGACCATACAACTGTGCTGGGCTTCTAAGATCAGGCAAGGCCAGCATTTCTGTGTCTTGGTAAGACACAGATGGTTCATCAATGTGATTTCCTGCTCTCCAACAGAACAAAGACCTTATAAGTGAATCATTTGTTCTGATTTGAATTTCATTTTTTTGCAGTATGCAATAGATATGTGCAATAAAATAAAATATGTGCAATAAAACTCCAATAGCAAAAATATTTACTTTCCGGGGTTTCAATATAGCCCATGCATGTCTGTTTAGAAATAAGGCTGACAATACAGACTAGCAAATGTAGTTTTAATCATTTCATACATGACTGCTGTTTCTCATTTTTCCTCCTTGCGTAATCTACTCTGGATTTTTTAATTCTAGAGGGAAACAGCTGACAATCTCAAATATAACAAGTTCTCAGAAGTTCTCTTAATTAAATAAAAAGTTCATTTGGGACTTCTATGAGATTTTGTTTAGTTGGAAAATTCATTTATTTCCAAGAACTTCTGATTTGTTTAATTAGTTGTTTAAAAAAGGAAAGGTGTTCATAATTTACACATTGTTTATTCATTTATTTATACTTTTAAATATTTGCTGAATGACTGGGGAAATCCACAAATATAGCCTGACTGTGTAAATAGTTCATAATAATTCCTTTACTTTCACAGTTTTTGATGGAGGTGTGTGTATAATTAAACATTTTATACAATTCTTTTGAGCTATTCTTATGTAGCCATTATGATTTACAAAATGCCAATAATTAAAATAAAACAAAACACAGCAATGTAACATACATACAATGCAAACTGTAATTACATTGCATCGGAAATGCAAATCTATAATCTAACCCATTGTTTTTTCTTCTAATAAACATTCAGTCAGTTATGTCCATCAAGACTTCCATTTAAATGCAAATAAAAGCCACATTCCTCACAGCAATTGGGAAACTATCCATAGTCATTCCATTGAGCTCCCTTGGATATTCAGTAAATCTCCACAGCTTTCACAAAACTGTTCTGATATATAGATTGAGAATGAAATAAGTCATAAGGTTAAAATGTTTCTGCCCCAACCAAGAGAAATCTAACTGAGGCACTTCAAATTTAAATCCTCTACAGTTTATCTGGGGGGGTACAAGATGTGACTATGACCACTAAATTGATGACTTTAAAAGGGATTAGATAAATTAATGAAGGACTCATCTATCAAGAATAATTGGTCTTGAAAGCTCAATATTTTTTGTCTTGTATTATTTCCTGGTGCAAGAAAATTATATCTCCTTCTCTTGTATGTGAACATCTTATCTGGGAGGCTATCATGAGAAACAGAAGGATGAACTAGGAAGAATCTCGGTCTAATCCAGAAGGGATTTTTTTATGATTGTATGTACAGTCCTGTAAATTCTTGTGTACTTTTCTACAATCTTTGCTTAAAAAGATTGCATTGGCTTTAGAAGAAAAGCATTTCATCATTGGTATAAAACTAATTTTAAAATGCAAGAGAACCATTTAGGGATTTGATTTCAGTTTGCAACCAAAGTAAACAAATGCAATGTCTTTCAGATAACACAACTGCCACTACAAAGTCAGAAGATGGCCATTACGCAAGAACAGATTATGCAGGTAAGTTGTATCACCAAACATAGACATGTTTTTTGAAAATCAGGGGGAAAGTATGTTTGAAAAAAATGAAGTCATAAATGAAGTCTTTTTTCATTTCCCATGAGAGAAAAATAGGATTATCCTCAATAGGACTTCAAGCTTAAGTCAGTGAATTGGAGCAATTACTGTAACTACAGAAAAAAAAATCCTTGTCCTCATTTTTCCAATTCCCTCCTTCTAAAATTAATTGGTGTGATTGAGAAAGCAGATACTCCTCAGAAAGTCTGAAGACTTTACTTGGATAAATAATACACAGATTTCCAAATTTCATCTACTCCACACCAAACGTTATTAAAATGAATGGGTAAAGTGGATTGAGAAGAAATGTAAAACTGGCTTTTAGCTCCAGTCAGTATTTAAATCTTGCAAAGCAATCTGGGAGTTCATATTCTACCCAGTGCCAGATCTATTACACTTTTGCTCTTTACTCCAAGAATGACAGTCCATGTGGAAGATGGAAATCATTAGCTTTGAATTGACATGTATTTTATATTGTTTTGCTTTCATATACAGAGTACCTAGCTCTCGTTATAGTCGTCTTCTATCATTAAATCTGTGGAAGGCTGTCTGATGCAGAGAGAGCGTGGTTGAAAGAGACTCGCTTTTAAACCTAGATCTTTGATTTTTATGAACCATTATGGTTGTGTGTTATCAATGGGCTACCTTTCCTTTATGATGAAAGATAATGTAATGAAAGTACATGCAATATGTTTCTTGTGCTAAAATATGTTAGCCTATGTACCCTTCTTTCAGAATTCCAACAGATACGTTTTTCATAAATTTATGATATTGAAATCAATATAATGCAGTTCAAATACTTCATGATCAAGGTAGTTGCCTGCCAGGTAAATATAGCATTTTAACAAAAGGTTGAAATAAATGAATCAGTTAATGTTACTGCTTTTAACATTGATACTTCTTTTCATCTTAATGAGTAAAATTGCCCCCTACCCCATTTTTGCTACTGCCAGAGTTCACATTAATCATGGTAGCATCCACTTTGTTTAAACTTCAATTAAAAGAAAAAAATTCAACATGTCACAAAGCTGGGGCCAATAATTTCTTGCAGTTCATTTCTAGCTATTCTCTGTTTCTAACTGGGATAAACATTGCACCATACTTACACTTGGATGCAAAGTTAATTAGGTATTTTAGAACAGTTTTTTTTTTAAAAAAAAAAAAGATAAATGGCTTTAATTTATTTGAAAACGCCAAACAAAATATAACCTCAGTTCTTGCTTAATATAACGGTTTGCAATATAATATATATGTAAATGTTATTTAAGGTTTTATCAAACATTGTTTGGTGAGGGTAGTACCTTCAGTTTAGTTTTATTTTTTAAAACTGTTTTACTAGGAAGATTGAGCTTTAAGGCAGGGGTGTCCAACCTTGGCAACTTTAAGACTTGTGGACTTCAACTCCCAGAATTCCTCAGCCAGTTGGCTGAGGAATTCTGGGAGTTGAAGTCCACAAGTCTTAAAGTTGCCAAGGTTGGACACCCCTGCTTTTCAGGGGTCTTCAAATGTTTGTCTAGATTTTAACAGCTTGAGTTGAGGATTGAGAATAGGATTGCCAGGAATGTAATCATTTTAAAAAATAAGGCAAGAAAGGTATTTTTTCTTTCCACTTGCAATTTTCTTTGAGATGAGTAAAAAAAGAACTTAATGAAGGAACAGTCTTTTGAGTGCTTGGCTTGTGGCCTTATTACACTAAATAAGAAATAGTGAAGCATCTTTTATTTATTAAGATTTTACTATCCTTACTTGACAGCAAAATATTCCTTGCTTCCCTGCAAGGCATAATGTGAATTAAGAACAAGATTCACTGGTGCACGCATAGTGGAACTTTTTAAAAACTGGTGGTTTTTTTTTCATTTTGAAATATCTTTGTCTTATGAACACCTGATGCTCTATATGTTAAGGAACCAAGTTCATGGAGAACCTTCCTCTAATCAGTTAGTTTCCAAATATGTTAGAATTAAAGGGGCTAGCTGAGAATTCTGGGATTTATAGTCCAAAGATATTTTGGACCATAGGTTAGGAAGACTGCATTATTATATCAATAGGCTTGACCCCTCAAAAGAGAAATTCTATGGCTTTTATAGGGGCACTGCCAAAATGAAACTCTTAAAAAATGGTATACTATATATGCTCACTTTCTTTCATCACTGCACAGCAAATGCAATCCTGTTACATCTCATGCATGGCCTTGGGGTATCCAAAAGAGATCCAAGTTTGGTTTTGCAAAATACAGGTATTCCTCAACTTACGACCACAATTGAGCCCCAAATTTATGTTGCTAAGTAGACAGTTAAGTGAATTTTGCTCTATTTTATGACCTTACTTGCCACAGTTGTGTTCTGACTCAAACCTTGTTCCAAGGAAACAAACACAAAACAGAGATAACAGCAAACCCTTTTCATGATTCTTTACAAATTCCGTTCCTTCACAGTTAAAAGGCTGTTTCAAACTAATTGTTTCTGATAAGAACGAGCCTTGCCAAAGTTGTGCAAGGCTGCCAAGAATACTAGATAAAGTTACTAAGAAATATTTCAAACAGAAAGAGTCTCCAAACACCAACCAAGATACTCCGAACGTCGCCAAGGCTTGAGTGCAAAAACTTCTTTGCTTCCTGCAAAGAACTCCGGTTTCTCAGCTGGCTTTTATCTCTTAAGGGAGGGGCCATTACCTTGCAGCCTTACTCCCGAGTTGCCCCTGCTGCTGCAGCTGCTCTTTCCTTCGAGCAACTCTTCACACATGTGCACTGGGCACAGGCTCTTCAAGGACCTCTTCATCACTGCTGCCAGCCTCCACAATCTCTGAAGGTAGCATTCCACTCCCTGATGGTCCTGATCCCATCCCTGCATCACACACAGGCCCCTTATCTGAGTCCTCATTCTCTGAGACCTCAGCCATCCGCACCTGCTGCCAATGAAGCACAACAAATTGTTACATGAATTGCCTTAGTTGTTAAATTAGTAACATGATTCCTAAGTGACTCTGACTTTGCTTGTCAGAAGATTGCAAAAGGTGTTCACATGACCTATGACACTGCAGCCATCATAAATATGACTCTGTTCCAAACATCTGAATTTTGATCACATGACCATGGGCATGCTGAAAGGTCAAAGGTGTAAAAAACAGTCATAAGTCACTTTTTCAGTGCCATTGTAACTTTAAATGGTCACTAAATGAACTATGGTAAGTTGAGGACTACCTCTAATAAGCTTTTTGACATGGATGTGGCCATAATTGTTTTGCAGAGATGTGTAAAATATTTTCATATGACTCGTTATCAATGCCCAAACATTCCGTTCCAATGCATAAGCATCCCAATGTTGAAATGGGTATTTCTGATTTTATCTGAAGTCAGAACATCCCATTTCACACACAAAGTTTTTGTGGTGAGAGCCGCGGTGGCGCAGTGGTTGGAGTGCAGTACTGCAGGCTAATTCTCCTGACTGCCAACTGACTGCAGTTTGGCAGTTCGATTCTGACTGGCTCAAGGTTAATTGAGTCTTCCATCCTTCCAAAGTGGGTAAAATGAGGACCCAGATTGTTGAGGGCAATATGCTGACTCTGTAAGCCGTTTGGAGAGGACTGTAAAGCAGTGAGAAGTGGCATATAAGTCTAAATGCTATTGCTATTTTTGGTCAGGATCCAGGACTTCCAAAACGGTTAGGCCTTTGCAGACTTCTGGTCCTTTGCTCATTACTTTGGAACTGAGTGATGCATGGGGCAGAGGAGAGTAGCTTTTCATCTTTGTATAGCTCCAGCTGCATCAGCTTCTCCAGGTGAAGGAGAAACATGTTATGGCTTCAACCCAAGCACATTTTCACCACCTCTCTTCCACTTCACTGCCTGCTCTTTGTTTATAGTCATGGGAAAAAAGAGAAAAGATCCAGATCAAGCACACATCTGGAAAAGGAACCAATGTGGCTATGAAGTGAACTTCAGCCTCTGAGAACAAGCAGCCCTAAAATGGCGGGAGAAGGGGATGATGGCAGGAGGAGAGAGGTTGGGAAACGAAAACCAAAGTTTTGAAGCAGCCTAGTTTGTTCAAAGGGAAAAGACAATGAATTACCATCCTGGTAGACTTTAAATAGCAAGGAGAAATATAAGTCAAGAGGCTAACTTGTCAGCAGATCCCTTCGTTGTGCTTTTGCTTGCATCAGCAGAAGACTCTTCCACCAGCAGTGCCCTATATAAAAAAGCTGGGTAAGGTGGAACTGAAAGTGTTCCTATAGGAACTTATTTGTTCAACAATTCTGAAAGAGAACTATATATGTGTACATATACACGAATACTCTTATGTTGTTGTAGTTAGAAAATTAATTTTTTCAAACTTTAGCAATAGGGAAGTTGGTCAGATAAAGTGGCCAAGTTTTAGAAATATAGCTATCATTGAATTTATAAAAACTTTCAGGGAAATTAATGTGTGATAACTAAGTGAGTATGATTTTTTTTAAAAAAACCACCTTGTTATTGTTGAGTTGTCAAATGTGTTAGGTTCAGAGGTGGGATTCAGCCAGTTCGGACTGGTTCTAGTATATCGGAAGTGGAAATTTTGACCAGTTCAGAGAGCCGGTCAATACCACCTCTGGCTAGCCCCGCCCACCCGCCCCTGCTTTTTCCTGTCCTTTATTCCATTGATTTTTAGCTCAGTTGATTTGCGCAGCAGAGCGGATTGCTGTGCCTCAGCTGAGCTGAAAAAAAGCTCATGCGATCTGAGTGCGGGAGAGGGCGATCTTTGAGTGCTGCGTGCGCAAAGCATGCAGAACCAGTAGCATGCAATTTGGAATCCCACCACTAGTTAGGTTCATAAAGGTTATGATATTGCAGAAATCCATCCTCAATTTTCAACCCATTAGTCTTCTCAAGAGAGAGGCCTTGGGTCATTTTGGATATTATGCTGTAATTGACCTCTGCATTATATGAATCAAAAGAGACTCAACCACTCACACTACCTAAATGAAAAATATAAGTAGCAAAATGATTAGTTTAAATGCTACTACTTTAAATCATCCAGATTCATGACCTTGGTTTTTAAACTATACAGACTAATAGATCACTAGTTCTTTCATGTTTGTTTCAAAAAAACGATACGTTTCAACAAACTCGAGTATATGAAACACATTAAATTTGGGTTAGCTTAGAAACAAAACCAAATTTGTATGTTCTAGGAGCATGATGTTTCTATTTATTTGTGAACCAGCAATTTATAGCATGGTGTTAGATCCCAAATAAACTAATTAAATGAGAATATTATAATACAGGTAACCCTCAACTTGCTTGTTGCTAAGTGAGAAAAGTGTTAAGTGAGTCTTGTCCCATTTCTTTTCTTGCCAAATTTGTTAAATGAATCTGGCTTCCCCATTGACTTTGCTTGTCAGGTCGCAAAAGGTGATTACATGACCCAGGGACACTGCAACCATCGTAAATATGAACCAGATGTCAGGCATCCAAATGTAATTCATGTGACCATTGGGATGCTATAAAAGTCAAGTGTGAAAAATGGCCATAAGTCACTTTTTTCAGTGCCGTTGTAATTTTGAAGAGTTGGTAAATGAACTGTTGTAAGTCAAGGAGGGCTTGTATACTGAGGGCTGCCTACTTTTTGATGGCCAGGGCTTCAGTTTTTGACATTTTTAATAAATTGCACAATTGGCATGCTAATTCTAAGTTAGTGGGACCAAGCTACACCTATTAATAGGACATGATTTTCCAGTTCTTCCAGGTTTAAGGGGGAATGGAGAGCATTCTTTTTGAAATTAACTTTAAAAAACAAATTTAAGCCTTTAAAAAAATGCATGTTTTCTTCCTCAAAATACACAAAAAATGAAAAACTGTGTTCAATTCCAACCAGTAATGTTTGTTGAAGAACACTCAATGAACCATTAGAAAAGTTTTGGTAGATTGTATGCAACCCTTGGGCTTCAGATTATTCAACCTCTAGTTTATACAGTAATTACAGAGGTTGCTGTTAACTGTGTAAATTTTACATAAGAATAACATGGCAATTACAATAGATGGTCTTTGCAAGATATTTCATCCTTTATAAACATCTCCCATAAAGGAAGTAAAAACACATATTCCTATGCTATGGTCAAAGGCATCCAGGAGAAATCATCATAATTGTATATCAGAATTCTATTTGTGTATTGAAATAAGCCTAGAGGATCTGCTGTTTTATGTATTTTTATACATTATTTTGTCAAGACTTAATAAAGGTTTGAAATACCCAAATAAGTAGTGGATATGCAAGTCTGATATAAATATTGAGTCTTCTGTCTTTGTTTATTTTTCCGTATTCTAAGATTATTATGAAGAAATAATAATCATCACATCTTAGAGAAATCTGGCTGCAGCTTCACTGATAGCTGGGGAGAAGCAATAATCTTCCTGAAATTGAAATTTGGGTAGATGTTTGGGAAGAGCCAAAATCAGTTGGATAGCAATAAGATTTCAATTGTATTATTATGTAATACAAGGTCTTCCTTGTTCCCCACGCCTAAGCTTTTACCTTCAAAGTACAGTAATGATTCAATAAAATAGCCACTACCCAACAGCTGCCACCTGGTTCTAATCCCAAAATCTTTGAAGCATTAATATATTTGAGATGTTCTGTCATTGCATAATACTTTCCAAACATCTCCAGCCTTTTCCAAAGCACCCATTAGCCATGTTTCTGGCAAACAAGTAAAAAAAATAGGGAAAAGAAGTCATTGAAGCACATTAGTACAATTGCATGCGCAACTCACCAATAAAACTGAAAAATCGCCCACTGAAGGACTTGTCATTATTTAGGAATTCTAATCTCCAATTCTAACCTCTGCTGTGCTTCTAATTACAAAGCTGCAGAATCTGTGACTCTCTGGATGATACTGACTTCAGCTCCACTGTTTCTCACAATTAGTTCTGTTGGCTGGAGCTGCTAGGAGCTGTAGATAAGCAACATCTGGAAGGTCAGGGTTTTTTTTCTCAACTACCCTTTATGGAGCGGTCTCCTGAAAGTTGGAAGCATTTATTTTGAAAGCATCTAGAACATTTTTTCCCAAGCTATCAGTCAGATAGCAATAAAATTCAAGTTCATTGTAAGTTCATCCCAGGATTTTGGAAATATATATATACAACTCTGCATGCTGTTCTGCTTACCTGAAGTGCTGTCTTGACAATATGTAGAGATTATTTTACAAATTCTGTCTGCAGACTTTGGCTCAGTGGGTTTTAATGAGGCCCTCCTCATGGTCATTCACACCCTGTTTGCCTTCCAGTTGGAATATTGCAATGTGCTCTACATTGGTCTGCTCCTGAAAAGTACTTGGAAATGAAGGCAAATACACATGTTCCAGGATAATGTTGCAGGATCCAATCTAGGTCAGTCACTGAGACCAGAGGTTTTGTCTTCCGAGCTTTTGGACTAGTGCTGGAGCCCAATCACTCTGCTAGGAAGAAGTTCCCTGGGGATGGTCTCCAGCACGAGTCTGACAGCTCAGGAGACTAAACTTCTGGTTCTGATGACCAACCCAGATTAGATCCTGCAGTACCTGGAAACTTCAGCTGATGCAAAATGCAGTTTTGTATGTTTCTGGTTAAGTGCACATTACACCTATGTTATGCAACCTGCATTGGTTACCAGCTTGTTTCAGGGTTCAATTAAAGGAGCTGATGTTGACCTTTAAAGCCCTACATGGCATGGGACCCAGTTATTTGAGATACCTTTTCCTGATGCCCATCCCACTAGATCCAAAGAATGGGTACATTATGGGTTTCTTTGTCTAGGAATTATATTTGGCAGGTTGTAAGTGGTGGGGCTTACCTTACTGTGGCTCCTGCGTTATGTAATCTTCTCCACCCGTCCCCCACCCTACACCCCTCTAGAAATGAAACCAGCCTCATCATTCCTAAGTTTTCTAAGGTACCTCAAGATATATATTCAAGGAACCCCAGGGTATGAGTGAACTTGTGAATTAGCTTCATTATGATTAACACCCTTCTATTATTCTGTTCCTGTTTTAGTTCTGCTTTTATAATTTTTAACCTCTTCTAATATTATATAATGGTTTTAGATAAGTTTTCTTTTACTTACTTGGGAACTGTAAGATTTGTGGACTTCAACTCCCAGAATTCCTCAGCTAGTCATGCTAGTTGGGCAATTCTGGGAATTGAAATCCACAGGTCTTCAAGTTGCCAAGTTTGGAGACTCCTGTTCTTTACTCTCATTGTATGCTGCTCAGAGTCCTTCTCCGTGAGATAGGCAGCCGTATAATTTTTATCAATAATAAATAATGCCTCTTACCTTATTGATAACAATGTGAACAAATAACATTTCCCATTTGATAGCTTCTTGGAAACACTGGGCTAAGTTCACATGCAATAATTGTATGAAGATGTTCAAAGCAAAGAGTTGGAATGCTAGTTCATTAGGTGTCTCCTCATCACCTCCTCCTTTTTCCTTCTTTAACTCAGTTTAGCTCAGAGTTTCAAGCCAGACCATAACAGATAGGAATAATGTGCTCTGGAAAATACAAAATATATCACTGATACATAATGGTTTTCATACATATTTTCTTCAAAAGAGCATGACACCTCTATAACTGAATTTAGGTGTAATGTAAGTCATTTTCATCCAGCCCTGCACATTAGGGAACCTGAGTGAGTGCGTTCACTCCAAAGAAGCCAATCCTGCTAGTAAAAAAATGAAGCAGACTCCTAAGGAGATAGTAGCTGTTATTATCAAGGACTGGGTTCTCCATTAAGCAACCAGGCACTGGAAGTTCTTTATTCCGGTTTGCCTGTACTTGGCCTTCCAGTTGTTCAGTGCGGCCCCTTCAGCAAACAAAGGCTGTGCAGATCCCTGATACATTCTACCCTGATGTCAGTCTTGGAGAGATCCACAATAGCCAAGTAATCTCCAGCACAGCCACTGCTCCAAAGGAAATGCTGCAAAGATAGTTTCTGGCATTTTTGTTAAGCTCTGGTGGAGCAATTTTTCATTGGCAATATTCTAACTTTAACCCTCATTTGAGCTGCTTCTTCCTGAAGACAAGGCATCATTATTTGCCTGAATTTTAGGACCAGTTCTGCACTCTAGGGGATGTAAAATATTTCAACTATATTTCTCCATCAGGCTTCTTGTTTGATGCAGACCAGTGTTTCTTAATCTTGGTGTGACTTTAAGATGTGTGATCTTCTACTCCCAGAATTCCCCAACCAGCATGCAGATAGGGAAGTTCTAGGAGTTGAAACCCACACATCTTAAAAGTTGCCAAGGTTGAGACAACTCTGGGCTAGTCGAAAAGCATGATAACCGTGTTTGTTTTAAAAGAGCTTCAAAGGAAAGGATTTCCATTCAAGCTTGAGTTGAAAATTCCAAAAAAAAATTTCACATTGCATTCGATTGTTCCTATTTAGAAAATTGCAGAGAAGAACCTACCCTGTTTATAGAATTACCATCAGTTCTATTAACCGGTAAGAAAAGTGTATGGTTTCTTATATTATAAGTTTCTTATATTGTAAGTTCTTATATTCTTATATTATATTCTTATATCTTATATTATATTCTTATATTATAAGGTTTCTTATATTATAAGTTCAATTATAATCCCTCCATTCATTAATTTAGCCCATGCTTTACATCCATCTAGCCATTCTGCTTATGTAAAAACATAATTATGTAGGAATGAGCAATGAAATGAAAGTGCTTGATTTGTTCACCATGACATTGCTGGAAATACTATTTCTGCAAATACATTGATCTCAATGAAAAATAAACAAGGGGAAATGCAGGTTCCAGCATGTAGCCCTGTTATTGGTATGAGTAGCATAATAAATAAATTGCTGGCTTGAGCTATTACTTTATTGCCAGTCTCCCAGAAAAATGCAAGTCTTAGAAATAAATTAAAATGTCAAACCTGTTCATGGTTTGGGGCAATGAGGTGGAGGGAGGGAGAAATTTAGCAATACATGTTTCCCTTTTGAGATTTACATTAGGGAAGGTTCATTAAAACAACTTGTCACAAACTGCGCCTCAGAGTTTCATACATTCACACACTGTATACACACACGCACATACAAACACACACATTCCTCTAGTGTGCTTTACTTGTTTTCCTATAATATCACATAGCCAGTCATCTGTGACATTATGTTATGTTAGCAGCTGACAGCTGTGAAGAAACACAGAAATTGTATTTGCAGTGCGAATAAAGGTTTTGAAGAGAAAAACCCTGAGCTGGCATGAACCAATTCGGGACATTTATGCCCCAGTTCATAAATATATCATGCATCATTTATATTTCTTTCTGTTTATTTGAAATTCAGATATCCCCATCCCAGAGTAAATTAGAGGCTTTTTAATGCTCAGTAATCCCTTTCTTAGTCCCTTCACCAATGCTCAGAATATTGTCTCTGCCAGACTCAATAGCATAAATTAGCTTAAATAAGATGCCATCTTCATTATAAAATAAATTTGGAGGCTGGGGGGGAGAAAGAGTTTCCATCTTGCACAGGCCACTTAATCCCATAGGGTTTAATTATGTGCATTTGGTGTTTTTCCTACATTTGAAAGCAAGTTTTTCAAAATAAACAAATAATCTTTGTAGCATGGAATTGCTGTAGCTAAAGAGAAATGCTGTAAAAAGAAATGAATTCTAATTAGAAGTAGATAGATTTTTTTTCACTTTTCATTTCATTTTTTCCCATTATTTGATTTTATCCTGCCTTTCACATGCTTTCAAATTTTACACAGAGAATTCTTTATTTATTTATTTTGGAATAGCCCAGGTACCACATGTTCCCCCATATTTATTCCTTTTGTAAAATCTCTCTCTAATCCTCACCCTTAATTTAAGAAACAAAACTGGTCTTGATGCTACTTTTTTTTAATGAGTTGCTACACAGAATGGCATCATGTATTTTTGGTTGTCAAAAAACTGGACATTGAATTCATTTATATAAGAATTGGAGATAGTTCTAGGGAACAAGAAAGAGAGCAGCTTTTGGTCTTCTAAATGATGCTGAAATACTGTTTCCAGAAGCTCCAGCCAGCAAACCAGTGATGAAGAATAGTGGGTGTTGCAGTGCAAGCCTCACTGGAGAGTCTACCTTCCCAAACCTAGCTGTCTGTCATCTTCCCTGTTCACATAACATGACACCTGCATAGATTCAGCACTGCTGAAATGCATGTAATGATACATGACAATATCTGTGAGAACTTTACATGGTATTGGAAAACATCAAATATTGAAGAGCTGGGAAACAAATAGAGGGTGGCGAGGGAAAAGATACTTCAGTTTCACAATCTTCTTCAACACCAGTGTTGTCCCTCCTCATTTTTTTCTTTAAAAATCTATGGGCCCAGAAATGCCAATGGGAAAGAAAACAATGGTTCTTATTGCATTGTTGTACATGGGCCAAAGTCACTTTCCATGAAGACAGATAGTTGTATATATTTTATCAGTCAATAAATAAAAACTGGTCTAATTTACCTAAATCATAAAAGCAAATATGTGATGGAATGTGTACCTGCAGTAGCAGTGTGGGGCATTTTTGGCAACATGGAACTTTCCCAGAGAGAGAGAGAGGCCAAGATTTAGAAACTGCATAGGCCTGAACTAGATGTGGAGGGGAGGGGAAAGAGGTTCAGAGTAGCCACACTGAAGAATTTCTGAAGATAAATCTAGTACAGACCTGGGCATTTTACAACTCCTCGCCCACATCCAGCCATTTCATGGTCCCTGTCTGAAGTCAGTTGGAAATTAAAAATCAAATATTTAGTTTAGCATGCACACATTTGAATCCAGCCTATTAATGCAGTCCTTCACAACAGTCCCAGTTTCTCATGTGGCCATTTGGGAAAAGTAATTCCCCACCCCCTCGTCTAATAAATTAGAAGGTTATATTTTGAGTTTGGCCAGACTCTCTCTATTAGATTTAAAGCTAATAAAGGATCAAACTTGATTGGATCTTGCAGTCTTGTTTCTGGGCTTGGGTCTAATAAATATCACGGTGGCTTCTTTATGCTGGCTATTATCTTTATATAGAAGTTATGATTTGGGTCAGATTCCCATGACACAGAGCAGTGCGATTAAAGTTCCCATTTTAAGAATACATCCAGATCAGATCTCTGAAATTATTTTCTTCTGATTATTATTGGTAAATTACACCATGTTTTTGAAGTCAGGGCTTAAAAAGAAGGCTGCCATGGCTTGCCCTATATTTTTCTGGCCTTTTTTTTTTAATCACAATGTTTGCTTGGGATGTCAGCAATGACTGTAAGTGTTTATTCTAAATGCATCACAGCTCTGTAATTTTTCCACATTTTCATGAAATATAAAGGTAGTCCTTGACTTATAACAGGTCAGTTAATGGCCAATTAAAGTTGTAATGGACCTCTCTGAGCATGCTCATAACCAAAGTACTGACAGCCATCACACCACAGTCACGTCATCATTTCGATCACATGTCAACAGGTCCACATTTATAGCCCTTTGCAGTATCCCTCAATCATGTTGACCACATTTTATGGCATTTTTCCTGAAACCTTTGCATTTACTTCTGGTTTTCATCAAAACCTGCTCATAGCAAATAATTGGTTCACTTAATGACTGCAACATTGGCTTTACAACTATGGCATTTACCTAATGGCTTCGGTAAAAACAGCTGTAAAATTGGGTTAGTCCTGTGGGTGACCTATTTTCCAATTGTCATGATTTACAACTATAATGGGCAGGCTCCATTAGAAAGTGCTTCTGTTTCACTACAGGGCAATGCTTTTTTTTTTTTTTTACCCATGGCTATCAGACTTGTAACCTGTCAGGTATGGGATGTGTATTCTCTTTTATAGAGGGAAAGGAGCCTAATTGCCAGAGTAGAATCATCCATTTAAAGGTGCTTACTTGAATGAAGGGGTGTCCATTGTAAGACTAAAAAAACCTAATAGAGCTAAGCAAGGATCTGATGTTGCTTAGTAACAGTGAATATCTGGGCAGCAGTCCTACAGTCCCAGCTGGGCATGATGTGCTATAATTACACTACAGTCATGATTTCTGCATTAAAGACACAGAATTGGTCATCATACTTTAGTCCCTGAAACAAAAATGCCTCCTTTGACCTATGCAAGCTTAATACCCTGAGAAATTTTGAGTACATGGTAACATGTTGACCTTGGCTAATGAAAACTAAGCACTTTTATCTCTGATGTAAGAAAACTTACATCTCAGATCATTCAAATCTTTTGTTCATTGGCTTTTGGGGTCCATGTCCAAGTATTTAGAGGAGAAAAAGTCCATCTGAAATATTTCTGCAAAAGGGCAGGTCGTCGAAAACACTGTTAACAGATTCTCTGACTATAACAGGCGGTAGCCTAAAGGTTCCATGATCAGTGACAGCTTATTTCCAAAAGTTATCAGTTGATTGAATTAGAACGTAGAGCTATTGTGACAAGTTTTAGAACAGAATAGAATAGAATTCTTTATTGGCCAAGTGTGATTGGACACACAAGGAATTTGTCTTGGTGCAAATACTCTCAGTATACATAAAAAAAGATATATTCATCAAGAGTCAAGAATCATAAGATACAACACTTAATGATAGTCATAGGGTACAAAAAGCAATCAAATCTTACTAGGAAACAGTCAGTATAAACCGTAAGGATACAAGCGACAAAGTTACAGTCATACAGTCACAAGTGGGAGAGGAGGAGTGATAAGGAGTGATGAGAAGGTTAATAGTAATGCAGACTTTGTAATAGTTGAACAGTGTTGAGGGAATTATTTGTTTAGCAGAGTGATGGCTTTCGGAGAAAAACTGTTCTTGTGTCTAGTTGTTCTGGTGTGCAGTGCTCTGTAGCATCGTTTTGAGGGAAGGAATTGAACAGTCTATGTCCAGGACGTGAGGGGTCTGTAAATATTTTCATAGCCCTCTTTTTGACTCGTGCGGTATACAGGTCCTCGATTGAAGACAGGTTGGTAGTAATTGTTTTTTTCTGCAGTCCTAATTATCCTCTGAAGTCTGTGTCTGTCCTGTTGGGTTGCGGAACCAAACCAGACAGTTAGAGAGGTGCAGATGATAAACTCAATAATTCCTCTGTAGAACTGGATCAGCAGCTCCTTAGGCAGTTTGAGCTTTCTGAGTTGGCGCAAAAAGAACATTCTTTGTTGTGCTTTTTTGATGACGTTTTTGATGTTAGGTGTCCATTTTAGGTTATGTGATATAGTAGAACCTAGAAATTTGAAGGTCTCTACTCTTGATACTGTGTTGTCTAGTATTGTAAGAGGTGGTAGTATAGGAGGGTTTCTTCTAAAATCTACCACCATTTTCCCGGTTTTGAGTGTGTTCAATTCCAGATTGTTCCAGTTATACCACAAGGCAAGTTATATAACCTCCTGTCTGTATGCAGATTTATTGTTGTCTCCAATGAGACCAATCACTGTTGTGTCATCAGCAAACTAACAGATGGATCATTTGAGATGCAGTCATTGGTATATAGGGAGAAGAGAAGTGGAGAAAGCACACAGCCTTGGGGGGGGGCTGTGCTAATTGTACAGGTATCAGATGTGATTCTGCCTAGCTTCACCTGCTGCTTCCTGTCTGTTAGGGATCAGCTCGTGTCAGTATTGCATAAAAGGAAAATATATTTCTGACTTGATGAGAGAAAGAGAGAGAGGGAGGAGGAGGAGAAGGAGAAGGTTAAGAATTTTCTTTCCTTACTTCCTCTCTTTTCATAGCCTTGGTCACAAGGCAAAATATCACCTCCCTCAATTTACTGTTAATAAGAGTCTCAACCACAAGTTTCTCTTCTAGGCTGATGCCTGACTACAACGTTGGAACTACAGTTTTCAGAATTCCTTATCAAGAATTATTAAACTAGCTGGAGGTTGTGAAGTTTATGTTTACAATACTCCTGGAAGTTATCTGGAAACACAGTTCATTAATGTCTTGCCTACAGAAGTTGTGAATTCTCCAACAGTGGAAGTTTTTAAGAAGAGATTGGACAACCATTTGTCTGTAATGGAATAGGGCATGGGGTTGGACTAGAAGACCTCCAAGGTCCCTTCCAACTCTGTTATTCTAGTCTAGTCTAATGTCCTAACCATCTTTGCTACTCTGAATGCTAAAGTTTCACAATTGGTCTCTGCTTTGCTGTAAGCAAACAGAGATACATAGCATAGTATAGATATATAGTCCTCAGCAACTGTTTGTTTAATAACAATTCACAGCCACAAAAACTATGGAAAAATTTTTTTACGGCATTTCCTCTTAACAATCATTAACAACCATTGCACTACCTTTTTTGCCAGTTTCCAGGGGAGGCGGGGAAATCATTGGTAAAGCTAGATTTGTTTAATGACCAAGTGATTCACTTGATGACTGCAGTGATTTGTTTTATGATCATGGTAAAATGGTTGTAATGTGGAGATTCAGCTTACAAGCACCCTAACTTGGTGGCCCTGATTGTGTTTCTAAGTCGAGGATTACCTGTAACACAAATGTGGGTAAAGAAGATACAGCATTGTTTGTTTTGTATCCCCAAATTTTGTGCCCTCATCTTTGTTTTTGTGCAAAACAATTGAAATAACAACTACATATTTGTATTGGTCAAATCTTCTGCTTAGAATTATTTTCACGATTTCCAGTGTGTTTTTCCTGGTGTGTTTTGCAACATCCCTGCCCGTGAGTGGGTGTTGTTTTTCCCATTGTTTTGTGCATTATTCTAAAACTATTTTCTGTAGATGAGAAACACGGAGCCTAGAAATAAAAGTAATAATGTCTGCTGGCAAATACAATTCTGGATACGATTCTCGATAGAGGTTCTGTGGCTTGAACAACCGCATGACAGTCAGAAATCACTAAAGCATGATGAAATGACAACCCTACAGATACAATAAAGGCCAAAAAGTGGTGGGTGGTAATAGTGAGGAATGAATTTCTTATATTTGAACAGCTAACCAATTCTTTGATTACAAGCTTATAATAAATATAGATAGGAAGTCTTCAACACTAATTTTAAAAAGTAAACCTAGAGTCCATACATTAATGACAATGCCACCTAAGGTACTCCATTAAGATATTCAATGCTCATTGCATTAGTAAATATACTGTATATCAATAGATTTGCCTCACATGGGCTGATTAGCTTGTCCCATTATATCTTTGGCCTTAAATCTAATTTAAAAACAAACAGAAAAAACATTTAATCGTGACCATTTTGAATTGTTATTACAAAAGTGACACAACAGTGATTTTCCAATTCCAAGAAGATGACAGAGGTTATGAAAATGTCCCCATCCCACCCCACTGCTTTCCCTTCTTCGCCAGTCTTTGTCACTTCATATAAGACAATGATTTCAGGAGGGGTAAGTATTTAAAATATGATCCCCCATCTACTCTGTTAATTTCTTGCTCCTGTGGATTGTTTTAACAATTTTAAATATGGCATAACTGAAGTAAGAAACCAGAACTCCAGAAGATTATCTTCTCAGCTTCAGGCATACACATAAAACATATTGTTTCCCTCCTAATTACTGCTGCTTCCAAGCAGTGCTCACATTGCTAAGAATTTAACCTCTTGAAAAAGCACACCAAACAAATAGGACAATAAAAATGGAATAGTCCGAATAATGTTGTCAGCTTATCACCTTTTGTAATAGAACAGGGTGCTGAGAAAGGTCTACAGAGCAGAATCTAAAACAATTTTGAAGGTGATATTCCAAAACCAAAGGCACTAATAAATTTGAGATTTGAATTAGAGATCTAGAGTTGTGGCCAAATTTAATTCTAAAGTAACTTGAGAGGAAAGGAGTTGATGTTGAGAAAGGTACTAACATAGATTGTAGATCACGAGTGTCAAACTCGATCATGTCACATGAATCACATGATTTATCGCAATGTTTTTTGCCTTTGTGGAGCCAGAGTGGACATGGTCTGCATCCAGCCTGCGGGTTGCTAGTTTGACACTGTAAGGACTTGCCTCTCCTCTCCACTCAAGGAAGTGGAACTCTTGAAACAATTGGCATTTCAAAAGAAAGCTTTTATTGATGGAAAGTGATAGCAAGACAAAGAAAGCAGGATCTGAAGATTCCCATGCAATTCCATGAGGTTAAAACAGTTAGAAACCTCTCCCCTCAGTCCGTTGTTGAATAAGCCAACCTGCAGGTGCGAAGTTGTTTTGAGAATCATAGGCTGCGAAGCTGATAAGTTGTTCTCAGGCGTGTCACTTGCTGGAAGTTCTGGAGCTGAGACAAAACAGATAGCCCTCCCCCCTTACATTTCCAAGAAGGTGAATCAAAGTACAGGAATGCACCCAGGCCTCTTCCCTATCAGAAAGGCAGCATCCCGATAGGAATCTATGAGAGCTGACAGACACCATTGCGTAGATTAACACCTTGATTTTTATATGCAGAACAACTGCAGCCCACATGTCAATTCAAAAAGTTTTTGAAGCAGCAGTGCAAGCACTACAGAGGATGCAGCTGTTTTAATGCTTCAAGGAAAATTTCACTCACTGACTATCACAATTTTTTCCCAAAGGATCTTTTTCATATTCTTTGCTGAGAATATTTTCCCAGAAATGTACAACATGTCATTCATTCTCAACTCGACAATTTTGTCCCAATTTTCTTTGACATTTGAGATAATGTATTTTACCAGGTGCTCATATGGGTTTTTGTCTATATTTTATAGATTTAGGTACAATTCTGGCTTTCAGTTTTGCAGAACCTGGGCTGTTTGAGTGAATTGGTCTTGCTCAGGAGCAAAATTATCCCTCTAGCATTTCTGCATACATGTCAATCAAAATGTTGTATTTTCCCCAAAGTCTTCACTTCAAGTAGAAAATTGATCGATGTGCTGCTTAAAAAGTGGCAAATTTCTGAAATCCCCATGGCCTTCATCAAATATGATGTTTTATCTAATAGGGTGTCTACAGTTAGGAACAATTTAGGTTTGGTTCGTAGGTCTTAATGAGAGCATTAAGGATAATTCCTGCAACCTCCCTTTGTTAGCTTTGGAAATCTGCATTTGTTTGATTGATTCTGTCATCTCGTTAGAAGTAGTAGTTCACATTTTCCTAGGCGACATTGCCAGTATCAATCAGCAGTGAGCAGAAAGCATATCTGCTACAAAACCTAGTTGATATCTGTGTTTACAAAGAAAATGAAATAAGAACCAAAGTGGAGCTGTTACTCTTTCCTCCCGAAACCCATACTTTCAGAGAAGTATTCTGAGGAGTACATATAATATATATGGAGATAGTAAATGAGCATGCCATACAAAAGAGTGCAAGTAAGCACACAGATAGTCCTCAACTTAAAACCACAATTGAGAACAGAATTACCATTGCTAAGCAGGGCAAATTTTAAGTAAGTCTCATCTGATTTTGTGACCTTTGTTGCCATGGTTGTCAAACAAATTACTGCAGTTGTGAAGTGAATTATTTCCTGTTAGACCAATCTCACTTTCCCCATTAACTTTACTTGTCAGAAGTTGGCTAGGTTAACTCACAAATGGCAGTCACATAACCCCAGTATGTTGCAACCATCATAGAGCCATGGTGGCACAGTGGTTAGAAGGCAGTATTGCAGGGCTAACTCACTGCTCACTCCCGAGAGTTCAATTCTGAGCGGCTCAAGGTTGACTCAGCCTTCCGAGGTGGGTAATAGGAGGACCCAGATTGTTGGGACAATGTGCTGACTCTTCAAACTGCTTAGAAAGGGCTGAAAAGCACTGTGAAGTGGTATATAAATCTAAATGCTATTGCTATATATGCATGTTGGTTGACAAATTGCCGGATTTTGATCATGTGACTGTGAGGATGCTGCAACAGTTAGTTAAAAGTTTGAAGACTGGTGTCACTTTTTTCCAGTACTGTTGTAACTTTAAATGATTTCTAAATAAATGGATGTAAATCAGTGTAATAAAATGGGTCTTAAATGTAAGAAAACATGAGTTATGAAACTATCTGTAACAGATGTGCCCATGGCTCCAAATGCAAAGCCTGTTTTTTTTAAGGCTATAATTTCCACTACAGAATTGTTTGAGGTAACAGTAATTTCATCTTTCCCATTCCATTACATTCCTTCCAAAACAACTAATAAATGCAGTTACCTTATGGCATAAACTGGATTATCAGAGCATTTACTGTCTATGTTGCAGAAAACCCAGCTCTTTCATTACAGTTATATACAAAGCATCCATTTAGTGGATATGGATACTTCCTTATCCATCTAAGGACAGAAGAATGAACAATTGCTTACCTAAAAACATAGTTCTGAGCTAGATCAATTATGAACTTATGCTGCGGATATATCCGAGTATAGAATGAATGTCATAAATTAAATGTCACGATTTTCACCCACAAATCTCTGCAATTGAAGTTTTCTAGTCGTCCATTTGAAGATATTATCATTCAGCCATTTTTCATTGTTTCTGTCAGGCTACAGTACTTTTCCCATTCACTCAACTAGAATGAACTTCTGAAAACATATCCAAACATATCAAAAAGGAATCCTTTATTGAGATGAGACAATTCCTGTACGAGTTCAAAGCAGCGTCTGAGGTCTCTCGGGCATACAGGGATACATAAGGGAGTTTAGAACCCCTCCCCTTATCTCGATGTGTATTTAGTGAAACAAAAGCCAGTATGTTAATTCCTCCCCACCCCTCTTGTAAGGAACAATCTTTTCACAGTTTCCCAGGGCATACCTAATTTTCCCCCACCGCCTTTTTAGAACAAATTATTCAAGAGATTCCCAAAGTACAATCTCACTGTGGAATTTTTATGACTTTCTCATCTCCTGGTTGTGCCTCTCAGAGGTGATATAGTTCTGGCCATGTGGCTTTTCTCCCTCCATCGTATCATGTGTGGGTTATACAAATCCGATATAAGATTAAATATATTCAAGTTACATCAAGAAAGGATTTCTTTATCACCCTTCCCCCCCTTTTCTTCTTCCACTGAAGAAATGACAGATACACGGATCTGACAGTTTCGTTGTTGTTTTTCATTTTCATTTGCATCTGTTAGCTTTATGTCTTCCTTGAGATGGCTTATTTGCTTTCAGTTTTATCTCTACAACAGCCATCTGTAAGATAAGGTGGGCTGAAGGAGAGTGCTGAAACAAAGCCATCCAATGAATTTCCATGACAAAAGTTGGACTTGAACATGGGTCTTCCCGGTTCTAAACCAGCACAACCACTATAATACACTGGGTCTGAAGACACTGAGAGGAAAAGAACAGAACCTAGTTTGTTTTTTTAATCTAATGTAAACTCAAAAGGTGCCAAAGAAAAATGCAGTCATAAACCAATAAAATATGCCATATAATTTTTTTTTTAAAAAAATGAGTCTATATATTAAAGACCAGGCAATACTGTCTCAGCTTACTACCAGCATTTGAGCAAATATCTTTTTCTCCCTGTTTTACAGGGCCTATTCATTTTTGTCATCCTCATCTGACTCAAAATAGATGTTTAGCCACTAAACCAAGATACACTAATACTCATCCACAGAACCTCATCCACAGAAATTACTCTCCAATCTACGTATTCATCTAATCCCCGCTGTTAGCTATTCTTTCTCAGTCATTGTCTGAACTTTCACTTAATCCATTTTCAGGGGGTCAGTCACATGATGGTCTCCGTCAATGATTACTTCACCATGCTGACATTTTGTCAGTCTGCCTTGGTGAGCTGAAGCATCTTCAGTCAACCGATTCATGTGGGAATACGTTCATTTCTGATGTTGCCAATCCATCACAGCTGTTCTGATTGAATGCCTATTGGGATGTAAACATTTACTGTATTTCATTAGTCTTATTGAATTCCTTTTCAGCTTTTTTCAGGATTTTATTGATTTACTATTACATTGCCCCTTTGCTTATGGGTTCCAGATGCAGAGGATTGATGTAGCCTTCCACAGCCCAATAGGATATGCAATCATAACTTGGCAAATAGGAATAGTATGGTAACTCATGGAAGCAGGTTATAATTTATGGAGACAATGAAGTACCACACAGATGCCTGGGTATTCCAACCATAACGAACGATCCTCATTCTCAAAATTTAGAATAGAATAGAACAGAACAGAACAGAACAGAACAGAACAGAACAGAACAGAATAGAATAGAATAACTATTGTCACTTTGAATGTACACTGATCAGCATACATTAAAATGAAATTTTGTTGATGATGATATCAACAACACTATATTTCCATTTTATGTGTGAAACATTTCTCAACATTCCTTCAGGTTAAAATCAGTTCCCCCTAATTCTGTAACCTTTACGCCTTATCTGCTGCAATAATAACGCAGTTATGCCTTTTATAAATACAGTGTTGGTGTTTCTGGTATTTCCACTTGAAGAGAGAGTACTAGTTATATTCAAGCTTCACTTTGTCTAAAACTGAGTGATAAATCTTTAATAAAGTCTACATTGGCGTGTTCATAATTCTCCAGATATACCACCTTAAGGACAAAACCTATATTCACTTCAGATGTTGATTCAGGTATGTGCATCCCTAGGACTATATACAACTTCTATGCTGTATTTTTATAGCCATAAAATTCCTCACCAGAATTTAGCAGTGTGATTTCTGACACCAACTGTGATTTTCCATCATTGTGAGATGAAAAATACATAAAAATTGTAGCACTATACGATCCCTGAAATGCAGCAGATCCATACTATTTAGGAAATGAAAAATAAGCAACACCCATTCTCATCAGAAGTAGCTGGGGAAAGAAAATATAAAATCCTAGCTGTGCTCATGTATACAATGTGACTGGGCCCATCATCATTCCATGTAGTGCCCTTTTTTCCCCATGAGATTGATTAACTGTATCCTCTGAATCACAAAAACTTCATGTAAATCCTATAAAACTGCTTCCCACTCCACCTCGGTTCTGTAGTCCCAGATGCATTAGGACTTAAAATCCAAGAATTCCTAGCCAGTTGGGTAAGCTGAGCAGAGAGAAGTAGTCCCAAAACATTGGGAGGGCATTAGTTTCACGCAGGCTACCACAGAGTCTTTAAACTGTCGAATACCATTTTTTGAAGTTCACCAACTTGGCTTTCAAATTTTGAGTGCAATTTTTGTGACAGTGGTAGGAATATATCATATGCAAATAGAACCCTTTTGGTCCTTTGAGTCACGGGTATCTTTTGAACTCCTGTTCTTTTTTCCCCAGTGTAAAAAAAGAACATTTTACTTTTGAAGGAAGGGCCATTCCCCCCTCCTCATCCAAAACTACATTGTACCTTCAGGGTGACAAAAGTTCATCCCTTCTCTTCTCCCTGGGAAAAACGAAGGCAAGAAACATCATTAATCATGCAAACCATCTCCTGCAATAGTGCCAGCCAAATGATCTTCCGTACTCCACACATCAATATTCTTGACACTTGTCTTAAAGTTAGGTCATGCATATCCATCTGCCATTAAAGAAGTGTCAGCAAGCAAGTATCCCCTTGCTATTTTTAGGGTCATATCTAAAGAGTTCATCAACTTTCTGTCTGCTCGGCCGATTTATCACAAATGATATTATCTAGCAACACTCTTATTGGCCAGCCAGTTCTTTGTGTCTTTCCTATTCTTTCTTTGTAAACTAAACTCCCATTTGGAAATAAAAAGAAAGGCATTTAAGAATGAGTGAAATTGAGACTTTTATCATAGCTTCTTTATGAGTTGCTCATTTCATTTCTCTGATTTCTCTGTTTTGTTCTTAACCTGAAAATACAGAAGCAGCTCTTTAAATAAAAATACCTTTTGTTGTTTCAGTGTATCCCATTGCTTCTTTTTCCTCACATCAATTTTAGACCCATAACTTAATCTGCAATTCTGTATGTTACTTTTATGCACAAAACTGCTATGGACACATATACTGAGTGAGCATTTTGATGAGATTATGCTTCATTCGCTCATTTCAAAGATGGGACATTCCTTCTTCATTTATTGGCTCTTCAATATCTTTTAAGAATTGGAAACCATGGAGATATTTTTTTTACCAATGTAATTGTTAAGATGTTAGACTTGGGCTAGGAAGGTCCTAATCCCTGTGCATCAGTGGAAGTCATTGGCTGATTTTGGTCATTCTGTCACAAGCCAAGCTATCTCATAAAGTTGCCATTGCCATTGTGGACATTTTGCTTTTCTCCTTGATTAGTTTCCACCCATTGCTTCTCCTTCTTTGTGGCAGTCGCTGAGATCCTGGAACACTGCTATCATGTCACCCCTAGTCCTTCTTTTCATAAAACTAGACATATCCAGTTCCAGCAATTGTTCTTTATATGTTTTGGCCTCCAGTCCCCTAATCATCTTTGTTGCTCTTCTCTGCACTCTTTCTAGAGTCTCAACATCTTTTTTACAT